>PVLC010010786.1:0-49256 GCA_004027655.1 Graphiurus murinus
TCTTCCTCCTCCTCCTCCTCCTCCTCCTCTTCTTCTTCTTCTTCTTCTTTTTATTTATTTTTGTGGTACTGGGGATGGAACCCAGGGACCTCCTACCTCCAGACTACACCTCCAGACCTCCTTTATATATTTTTTGGAAACAGGGTCTCACTAAGTTTCTGAGATCCTCACTAAGTTGCTGAGGCTGGCTTCAAACCTGTAATTCTCCTGTCTCAGCCTTCCAAGTACTGGGATTACAAACATGGGCCACCACACCCGGCTTCTTATTTTGTTTTGAAACAGAGTCTCACTAAGTTGCAGAGGGTCTTGCTAACTTGCTGAGGCTGGCCATGAACCTGTGATTCTCCTGTCTCTGCCTCCCAAGTACTGGGATTACAAGCATGTGCTACCACACCTGGCTCACTTGCACACCTTAATTCATGCCCCCTTCATGTGTTACCTCTGCTGAGGCTTCTGAACCTCCTGGCTCAGACTCCCAAGGCTGGCTTCAGACACACCTGCTTTTCATTCACAGCTCTGGCCCTCACACCAGGACCCCTGGTGTCTTCTTAAACAGTTGGTGAGTGAATCCATGGGAGGCACCAGGTTTTTGCTGACATGCATGGTATGAATGTGGGATATTTGTTTTGGAGTTGTGAAAGTGAAAAGACTTTCATTCATATGACTTGACATCCTGTACAATTCTTTCAACAATTCCCGAAGTACTTCTCACCAATTCTTTCTACACTCCCCCTGCCAAGATAGATTGATGATGAAGCTATATAGCAAAAGAAAATTAGAGGAAGAATCTCTCCTCCTCCTCCTCCTCCTCCTCCTCCTCCAACCTAGGGACACTTTACCACTCAACTATGTCCCCAGCCCTTATTTTTATGGTTAGTTATTTAGTACTGAACCCAGAGGTATTCCACCTCTGAGCTACATCCCCAGCCCTTTTTATTTTTATTTTGAAACACGGTCTTGCTAAATTACTGAGGCTGGCTTCAAACCTTTGATCCTCCTATCTCAGCCTCCCATGTACTGGAATTACAGGCATGTCCCACCATGCCTAGCCTTTTTTATTTTTTATTTTGAAACAAGGTCCTGCTAAGTTGCCAAGGCTGGCCCCAAACTTGTAATCCTCCAGTCTCAGCCTCCCAAGTACTGTGATTATAGGTGTTTGCTACCATGCCTATCTAAACTGTCATTACTCTTTTATTTTTATTTTTATTTTTTTTGCAGTACTGGGGATTGAACTCAGGGACATTCTACCTCGAAGCTACACCCTCAGCCCTAATTTTTTCCTCTCTTTTCTCTCTCTCTCTCTCTGTCTTTCTCTTTCTCTCTTTCTTGGATTGAACCAGAGGCATTCTACCTTCGAGCTACACCCCCAACCCAATTTTTTATTTCTTTTTTGGAAACAGGGTCTTGCTAGGTTGATGAGAGTCTCACTACTTGCTGAGGCTGCCCTCGAACCTGAAATCCTCCTGTCTCAGCCTACCAAGTACTGGGATTACAAGCATGCACCACTAAGCCCCGCCTGTCATTACTCTTAAATAGATGTTTAAAAATTACAGTTGTGACTGTAATATATACAATGTAGCACTTATTTATATTTTAATCACTTTATATGTTGGGTATGATAATGGGAAGAAGGAAAGGAATAAGACTGTGCTGCCAAGGAGAGACCTGGTGACAGGCTTCACGGAGTGGGGCCAGCACTGTGACTGTGGGGAAGGTGGAGCTGTGGCAGCGACTTGGTTGCTTGGGGCGGGTCCCACACAATCCCACCATGTAGGTGGGTGCAGAAGGAGACTCAGGAGGTCACTCATGCAAGGCCACCCAGCAAGTCCACCGGATCTTCCTAAATCCAAATCTTACTTTTTTTTTTTTTTTTTTGAACCCAGAGGCATTGTAAGTCTGAGCTACACCCTCAGCCCTATTTTTTATTTTTTATTTTGAAACAGGGTCTCACTAAGTTGCGAAGTTGCGGAGGGCCTCATAAGTAGCTGAGGCTGTCCGCGAACCTGGATCCTCCGGTCTCAGCCTCCCAAGCACTGAGATTACAAGCATGGACCACCATGCCCAGCTAACTTTTACTCTCTTGATGTGTGTAAGATTTCTTTTTCTAGATTGGAATTTTTAAAAAGTTATCTCTAAAAAAACTTAGACTTGAGAAAAGTCTGGAGGTACAGGGTACCCTGCTTCCTCCTCCACACTTCTCATACCTCTGGCTTAATGAACAGTTTGGTGGCCGGCCCCCAGGCCAGCTAAGGAAGCCTCAGGGCCTCCAGCCAGGCAGCACAGCTAGGGGGGGGTCTGCAGGGCCTGGGCCTCTCCAACCACCTACCTGGATGAGGCTGGTGGCATGGTGGTTCTGGTCAGGCAGTTCACCCTTTTGTCCCCACTGGCTTTGTGCCTGCGCCGCTCTGACCTTAGCAGAGCTGGGCCCTTATAAGTGGGGAGGCCGGATGGCCAGGGGCCATCTGAGGTCACCTCTGGTTTTTCCTTGTTGGTGCCTAGGGACTCATGCGTGTAGGTGAAGGTGTCCTAACTGCAGGTGAATCATTGGAGTGACTTTGGGAGGGCGCTTTAAGGTAGAAGTTCAGTTGCAAGTTTTCTCTACATCTAAGGTGTAGTTTTTTTTTCCTTCTCATTTCAATGTTTTTGGGAAAAAGTTGTGATTGGCTGGGCATGATAATGCATTCCTGTAATCCGAGTACTTGGGAGGCTGAGACAGGAAGATTGCAGGTTCAAAGTCAGCTTTAGCAACTTAGTGAGGCTCTCAGGAACTTAGCAAGTCTCTGTTTCCAAATAAAAAATAAAATAGGGTTGAGGGTATAGTCTGGAAGTAGAAGGCCTCTGGGTTCCACCCCCAGTACCACACACACACACACACACACACACACACACATACACACACACACAAACAAAAAGAAAAAGATGTGATTGACATTAGGTATGTGTGTGTATGTGTGTGTGTGTGTATTTGTTTTGGTACTGGGGATTGAACCCAGGGATGTTCTGCCACTGAACTAGACCTCTATCTAGCCTTATTATTTATTTGTTTGTTTGTTTGTTTGAAGCAGGCCATCTGTTAACTGCCAGGGTTGGAAGCAGACCACCATTACACTAATACTTGGGAGGCTGAGACAGGAGGATCACAGGTTCAGAGCCAGCCTCAGCAACTTATTGAGGTCCTCCACAACTTAGTGAGACCTTGTTTCCAAATAAAGAATAAAATAGGACTGGGGGTGTGGCTCAGAGGTAGAATGCCCCTGGGCTCAGTCCCCAGGATCCCCCTGCCAAAAAAAAAGCAGAGGTGGCTTATTTTGGGCATTCTACATCATCTGCTGCCTTGATTTGATAGATAACCGTAACTAAGCTCATTGGTTTGACAAGGCAGTGCCTGGTTTAGTCTAGTTTTGCTGTCCAATTGCAAATAAAACTTCATTGTGAACAATTCCTTTCCTCCTACGTGGTTCTCATTGTGATGACTTAAAGTGGTCAGGTCAGGATGGCTTCCTGTGGTTTAGATGGCTGCAGGCAGCGGATTCCCCAGCTGGGCTGGAGATCTGTGACCCAGCCGCCAGCTCCCCAGGAGAGCGGTTCAGGAAGTGCCCTTTGGGCCTGGTTTTCCAGTGAGCTGCTCCAGCAGGGCCTCTGCAATGTGACTCTGATGAGATCACTACAATAACAAGCCAGGGAGCGGGGACCTAGGAAAACATCTGCCTTTTCCTTGAGCTCGGAAAACAGGGATAAGAAGCACTGGCCACCACACTTACCTTCCATTTCAACAAATGGAACTTCTGCTGGGTCTGCAAGGGGAGGCAACATTGATCATAGCTGTGTGAGAAAAAGCAGGCTCCTGGCAGGGACCAGAGCCCTCTGTCTCTGATCTTTCCACCTTCCCTAATCTAGGTGACTGTTTTTTTTTGTTTTGTTTTTAAGCAAATCAGTAGGTGTTAGGAATATGAATGTGGCATGGATTCCTGTCTCAGGAGCTTCTTTAATTCTTTAAATGTGTAACTGGGGCTCATTACTTCTGAAAAACTAGGATTTCAGCATCCCCAAAGCACTGAATAATTTGTCTTCAAAGTTTTCTATGTTTAAGCCCTAAGCCCTGTCAAAAGTCATAATGACAACAAATTTATTTTAAGGACTTTAATTGGCTGTACTTATGATTCTAGAATTGGTCACTCTCTCATTACTTGAAGTAGGATGGTTGTTATGATGAACCAAGTAGAAGAGCTTGGTTTTATAGGTAGAAAAGGACCAAGGAGCCAGTGTGATGGCACACCCTTGTAATCCTAGTACTTGGGAGGCTGAGACAAGAGGATCACAGGTTCAGAGCCAGCCTCAGCAACTTAGTGAGGCCCTCTGCAACTTAGTGAGACCTTGTTTCAAAATAAGAAATAAAATTGGGTTGGGGGTATAGCTTGGAGGTAGAAGGCCTCTGAGTTTCATCCCTAGTACCAAAAAATAAAAAAGGGCCAAGGAAAGCCAGGTATGGTGGCACACACCTGTAATCCCAGTACTTGGGAGGCTGAGACAGGAGGATCACAAGTTCAAGATGAGCCTCAGCAACTTAGTAAGACCTTGTTTCAAAATAAAAAGAGGGGGGCAAGGGGTGTAGCTCAGTTCTAGAATGCCTTGGAGTTCAATCCTCAGTACTAAAGAGAAGAAAGAAAGAAGAAAGAGAGAGAGAGAGAGAGAGAGAGAGAGAGAGAGAGAGAGAGAGAGAGAGAGAGAGAGAGGCGCCAAGGAAAGCAGAAACAAAAATAAAAAGTAGATTTCTCATTTTAAAGTTACTCTTCTTTTAAATGTTAAAGCTGACAGATGTCCTTATCATGTAAGCTAAGTGCCATATCCCTCTCCTGATTCCTCAGAAGGTCAGACAGATAGCCTAGTTTGGGCTTGGTGGTGTGAATCTTGAACCTGAGTAGCTGCATTCTGATTTAGACTGTTGGACCTACTGCAGGAGTTCAGTCCAAATCAGTGGCCTCAGTTGGGTGTGGTGGTCCCAGGTATGCCACGGATGGATCTTCAGCTGTCTACCACTTGACTCTGGTATAGTGTATTCAGGAATTGATAACAGTCACCTTAACAGTGGAAGGGATAGAGAATGATGGAATAAGGGCCCATCCAGTTTTTTTTTTTTTTTTTTTTTTGTCATCTATAGATTATATTAGCACCAGATCCCCTGGACAGAACAAAAGCTCTACCTTGAGGTAGCCATATTCTTTTATCAGAGGTAACCCACCATCCTTGTTATCCCATAATGCACCCCTGTTGTTTAGCTTTGACACTCTCCTCTGAGGAATACACAGGCCTCACATTGGGTAACAATGACCCTTCCCACAAGATCGGACAGATAGTTGCTTGTGTGAGTGGAAGCATCTTGGGCTGCCCTGTCAGCCTATTGCTTTGAGTGACAAGGTCTGTCCTTGTGCCTGTTTTGGTCGTAGGACAGTTGTGAATAAGTCCATAATCTGGGACTGTGTCTAATTGGGGATCCAGGTGAAGTGAGGAGCCCCTTTTCCTTCCATATGGCTGCATGGGCATCAATAGCTGCATGGGCATCAATAGCATGTCAGGAAGGCATATTTGGAATTCATATAGATATTAACCGTTTTTTTCCATTGGCCATATTAAGGGCCTTAGCACTATTAGCTTGGCCAATTAGGCACTAGTGGTGGGTGGCAGTGATCCTGCCTCTCACTTCAAAGGGTGTAGTGACGGCATAACCGTCATATTGTACTCCTGTTTTACAAAGGAGCTGCCATCAGTGAATAATTCAACATCAAAGTTAAGGAGAGGCTGATCTGTTAGGTCTTGTCAGGGCACCCAAAGGTGTGTTAATGTCTCCTTGCATGACTGGATGGGACCTTCCATGTTCTTGGGCAGGAAGGTAGATAGATTGAGGGATGTAGATTTCTTTTAGGATATATAAGACCTGCCCATAAGATAGCCTGATATTTAAGGATGTGGCTGTCTGAGAGCCACAGGTGTCCTTTTGATTCTAATAAGCTCTGGATATCATGGGGGGTTTGTACTGTAAGAGGTCTGCCTAAGGTTAGCTTTTGGGTCTCAGGAACTAGGGTACCCACTGAGCCCATAGCCCTCAAGCAAGCTGGCCAGCTGTGAGCTATGGGGTCAGGTTCTTTGCTGAGATAAGCTACTGACTGTGGAGTTCCTTCTTTATCTTGTGTCAACATTCCGAATGCTATCCTCCTCTTTTCAGAAATGTACAAGTTGAACTTATCTTGTGTAGGCAATCTGAGAGCCGGTGCCTCACTCAGGGCTTGTTTTAACCTTTTAAATGCCTGCTTGCTTTGGGGCACCACTCTGGGAGTTTAAGACATTCCTGGCATTCTTTAAAAAATCTGTACAAGGGTCATGCTATCTCGGCATAGTCTGGGATCCATATGCAGCAGTAACCTGCAGTTCCTCAAAATCCCTGAAGTTGTCAAGAGGTGCTTGGGAGAGGGAAACTGAGTATAGGCTGTACTCTCCTTGCCCTAAAATGCGAGAGTCTCCTCTTAGTACGATCCCCAAGTAACTTGGGTCTCACAAAATTGAACCTTCTCCTTTAAAACTTTATAGCTTCTTTGACTAGGAAATTAAGAATAAATCTCATTGCCTCCTCATAGTCCCTCAGGGACTACATATTGGAGGAGTGTGTCCTGAAGGGAATTCCAGTCTTCCAGGTTCTTAGCCAAGGCCTACCCAAATACGTATGGGCTGTCCCTGAACCTCTGCGGCATCACCATCCAAGTTAACTGGTATCTACCTCCCCTGGGGTCCTCAAAGGCAAAAAGAAGCTGGCTATCTGGATGGAGAGGGATGCAGAAAAAGACGTCTTTTAAATTCAGCACAGAGTAGCACTGGGTTCCACTGGGAATCTGTGTCAGTAAGGTATAAAGGTTAAGAACTACTGGGAGGACTGGGACCACTGCTTCACTGATAAGCCTGAGATCCTGCACCAGATGCCATCCATTTGCCCTTTTCTTTCTGCACGCCTAGGATAGGGGTGTTGTTGCAGGGAATGACACATTGTACCAATAAACCTAAGCTTAGCAGGAAATTTATGATGAGCAACAGTTCTTCTTTTATCTCAGGTCTGAGGGGGTATTGTTTTTGATGGGGAAAGGTGGATGGGTCCTTCAGCTTGATGAGGATAGGTTTGGCAGAAAGGGCCCATCCCACAGTTCTGCCATCTGTCCAAACTGTTGGATTGCTATTTATTTCCATCAAAGGGAAGCACCCAGGAGGTTCTGAAGGGAGGATTAGTCCGACCTTGGTTTTTGACATATTTCTTCCCAACAGTGGAGCTGGGGTCTCTATGACTAAGAAGGAATGAGAGAAACAGAGATTACCCCAGGAGCAGGCTAAGTCTTGAGTAAAGAAGTATTCAAGGGGCTGGCCCAATATACCCTGAGCAGTCACTTTACAAGGGGATCTTGGACCAGGGGAAAAAGGAAACATGGAGAATCTGGCACCTGTGTCCATGAGGAACCGGACAGTCTGTGATCTCATCCTTAGGATTGCCCAAGGCTCTTGAGCCTTGATGCAGGTGGTGGAAGCCTGGAGAGGTAGCCCTAGGTCCCATCATTGAGAACCTAGATTTGAAGACCCCAGGTTGCTGAACACTTGGACTTTCAATAGTCCCCCTTACATTGAGGACAGGGCTTTAGAAGAAGTTTATGGCCTCCCTGTTGGGGGCATTTGCATTTGAAATGCCCCAGCTTCCCATGCCTAAAACAGATCTGAGCCTGGGTTCCCATGGGATTGGCACTCATATGCATGGCAGCCGGGGTTTCCTCATGATGCTTTCCCTTTTGTTTTTCCCTTTTCAAGTCCCTATTATAATAGATAGAATTAACATCCTGCATTAGTTGGTCCAAAGTGGACTTTTCTGGATCCGACACCAGTTTTTGGAGTTTCTTCCTTGTATCTGGCATGGATTGGGTTAAGAATTTGTCTCTAAGCAAGGCGTGGTGGTGCATGCCTGTAATCCTAGTACTTGGGAGGCTGAGACAGGAGGATCACAGGTTGGAGGAAAGCCTCAGCAATGTAGTGAGACTCTCATCAACCTAGCAACACCCTGTCTCAAAATAAAAACAAAATAGGGCTAGGGGTGTAGCTCAGAAGTAGAATGTCCCAGAATTCAATCCCCAGTACCACAAAAAAAAAAAAAAAAGATTTGTCTCTGAGAATGACCTCCTCTTCCATTGAGTCTGGGGTCAAATTAGTGAACTTAACCATGGTCTCCCTAAGTTTCTCCAGGGAGGTCATTGAACCCTGATGTATAGCTGCCAATTGGCCATAATTGGGAGGCTTAACTTTAGCTTTTCTCAGTCCTTCCAGTGTGAAATATAGTGACTTCTTTCCCAATCATGCCACTGGTCCTTAGGGTCCCACTTGGGATCTCTTGTAACAGTATCTCTTCTGCCTCCGTGGGAACCTGCAGTTTTTCTTACTGAAGGTTTTTGGGTGGTGTAATAGTTATTACCTGCTTCTCTGACGTTTTCGTACACTTGATCTCTTTCTAGGGAGGTCAGAGTCTGATCTAAGAGTAAGTTAACATTTTTCCATGTGAGGTCATATAAAGAGGTAAGTAACTCGAAGGCCTGCATATATGGTGGGGGTTGGTCATATATCTCCTTTTTATTTCTTTAAGCCCAGCTAGTGAAAAAGGCTTATGGGTGATTTGAGGTCTGAATTCTCCTCTTCTCACTGCCATAATGGGAAGCATTTCATTTGTCCCACTAGTATTGTTTTTTCCTAGTTTCGGGTGCCTCCTGGGTCCCTTATCATGAAGGGCAGTATCATGATAAGGAGGGGCATGTTCAGGCACGGTCCCATGGGTGTCAGGAGAGGCTCTTTAGGCATCATTGCTCCTACAGCATTGTTATCTTGTTTTGTTGGGGTCACCTGGTCTTTAGATTCTGCCTCAGCAACTTGTGAGGCCCTTCACAACTTAGTGAGACCCTGTTTCAAAAATAAAGAATAAAAATTCAGGCCAGGGGTGGAGTCAGAGGCTGGGACTGTAGCTCAGAGGTAGAATGCCCCTGGGTTCAATATCTTGTACTGAAAAAAAAAAAAAAAAGACAGAAACAAGAAACACAGTATCTTTTTGAGAGAGGAATCAGAGGCACCTAACGGCCCAATGATAGGGGGTTAGTGATATAGTACACTCATACAGTCCAATACTATGAAACTACTAATCAGGTAGAGTAAAAACTATTGATCAGAGTAAAAACATTTATTGACATAAAAATTACACTCAGGGTATCATATTAAGTGAAAATAGCAAATTGCAGTTAGCATGATCAGTTTTTTTTTTTTTTAAATTGTGGTAACATATACGTAACAAAGGTTATCATTTTGACTTTTTTTTTTGGTACTGGGGATCTAACCCAGGGGCATTCTACCTCTAAGTTACACCCCCAGCTCTATTTTTATTCTTTTTTTGGAAACAGGGTCTTACTAAGTTGCGGAGGGCCTCACTAAGTAGCTGAGGCTGGCTGGGCGTGGTGGCGCACGCTTGTAATCCCAGCATTCGGGAGGCTGAGACCGGAGGATCTGGGTTCTCGGCCAGCCTCAGCTACCTAGTGAGGCACTCCGCAACTTAGTGAGACTCGGTTTCAAAATAAAGAATAAAAAAATAGGGCTGGGGTATAGCTCGGAGGTAGAATGCCCCTGAGTTCAATCCCCAGTACCACAAAAAAAAAAAAAAAAAAAAAAAAAAAAGTAGCTGAGGCTGGCTGCAAACTGGTGATCCTCTTGTCTCAGCCTCCTATATTCTGGGATTACAAGCATGTGCTACCATGCCCAGTATTTTTACCATTTTTAAGTGGACAATTCTTTGGTATTAGTTATTGAAGAGGAAAAACAAACTGTCTTCCTCTGTAGTCTACCCACAGGACGTCACTCGTGACACCAGGCATGTGGGATTTTCCTCACCAAGCAATTCTCCATTCTCTGTGGACACCCCCTGGTGTCTTGCAATTTAACTCACCTCTGAGACTATCCACCTAGAAACACTGAGATCCCCACAGAGGAAGGGCTCAGGCCCACAGACTTCCCTACTTTGATGCCCAGGACAAGGCTAGTGTCTCCTGCACTTTGACTGGCTATAAATCAGAGGTCCCAAGCCCCTGAGTTCATTACTGTGTTGGACAGCTCACGAATGCAGCAAAACAGTTTACTTATCACATTACCAGTTTCCCGAAAAGGCTCTACTCAAGGCCACAAGTGAACGACCCTTGAAGGGACACACAGGGTGGGGTCGCAGGGCCCCAGTACAGAGGCTTTTCTCCCCCCAGAGGTTTGGGGTTGTACCGCCCTCTTGGCATGTGGATTTGTTCTTGTCCACCTGGAAGCTCTCTGAACCCTGTCCTTTCGAGTTTTTATGGAGGCTTAATCACTTAGGCATGGTTCATTAAATCATTTTCTATTGGTCATTTTTTTTTTTTAATAGAACAAGACATTTATTGCTCCCACTCAGTAGTTCCTGGAGTCTTTAAAAATATGGAACATTTCATGAATTTGCATGTCATCCTTGCACAGGGGCTATGCTAATCTCTGTATCATTCCAATTTTAGTATATATGCTGCTGATGCAAGCACTGCTACTGGTGATTAAGTCCATTTTTAAGTAGGCCTCTCCCTTCTCCTGAAATTAGGGGTGGGGGAAAGATATGAACCACTTCCAAGATGCTTGGGTTTTCTTGAAATTCCAAGGGTATTAGGAGCTGAGTGCATTTTGCCTCCAAGATATACCCTAGCCCTTTTTATTTTTTGTTTTGAAAAGGGTCTGGCTAGGTTGCTGAGAGTCTTTCCAAGTTGCTGAGGCTGGCCTTGAACCTGGGATCTTCTTGCCTCATCCTCCCAAGTAGTGGGATTATAGGCATACACCATCATGTCTGGCCAAGTATTTTTTTTAATTATTTCACAAGTACATCTACACTGTTGTGCATCCTTCACTAGCATCATCTTCCCAAACTAAACCTGCCCGTCAAACTCTTAACTCCCCATTCTACTCTCCCTAGTCCCTGGCAAATACCATTTTGCTTTCCATCCTATGATTTGACTATTCTAGCCATACCTGGCTTGAGGCTGCACCCTTTTATGATCACCAGGAATGCACAGTTTCCAATTTATCCACATTCTTGTTCACCCTTCTTTTTTTTTTTTTTTTTTGTAATAGCCATTGTAATGCCTGTGACATTACACTTTTGTTTTTAAAAAGTTGTATATAAGCTGGATGTGGTGGTGCACACCTGTAATCCCGGCATTTGGGAGGCTGAGACAGGAGAGTCACAGGTTCAAGGACAGCCTCAGCAAGTACTGAGACTCTGATCAACCTAGTGAGCTCTTGTTTCAAAAATAAAAATAAAATAGGGCTGGTGGTGTAGCTCAGAGGTAGAATGCCCCTGGGTTGAATCCCCAGTGCCCCCACCACACACACAGAGTTGTATATAATGCTTGAGGCCCTTGGTTCTATCCCCCACCCCCAAAGAGTGCCTATTTGGCCAGCAGGATGTGGATAATTTTTATTATTGCCTTTTTGCTCTATTTTCTTCTTTTTCCACATTAAGTGTGTATCACAAGTGTAATGCAAAGTGTTTGAAACTCGGAATCTAGCAGCATCACTTCTGAGCTTGGCAGCGGCTCCAGGACTCGGGCAGTGCAGCCTGCGCACGGGTCCTCACACCTCCGGCTCTGGACTTAGGCCGTGCTGTCACATTCTGCATGTTGAGACCACGCATGGCTGCTTCAGCCCCCCAGGCCCAGCTGCCACACGTTCCTCTGCCCAGTGAAGCAGAACCAGAGCTCCCTGGCGGGGGGTTAGACCCAAGAAACATTGCAGTCAGGTCCTAGCCTGCACCTCTGGGCCTTGCCCACTTTCTGCCCCATCTCTTTTTTTTTTAGTACAAAGAAACCGCCTTTGGGTTTGTTCACTCACTAAGTTTTGGCTCGTCAGCTTAGTTAATTACAACTGGAAGGGAAGAGTACTTTCCTCCTATTCTGTGAAACTAGATATTCTGTAATTTTTGAAAAAGTTTCAAGGGTCATAACAAGTATTTATCTCAGCTTAAGAAGCAGCAGTAAAAATAGCACATTTCTGTCATCCCAGTACTTAGGAAGCTAAGACAAGAGGATCACAGGTTGGAGGCCAGCCTCAGCAACTTAGCAAGACCCTGAGCAATTTAGAGGAACCATGTTTCAAAATTAAAAAATAAAGAGGGCTGGGAGTGTAGCTCGGAGGTAGAATGCCCCGGGTTAAAAAAAAAAAAAAAAAAAGCAGTAAATATTTCATAGGTACCAATTTTATAAAAAGTGGAAGAATTCTTTTCATGGAACCCTTTACTACCTTTGTGAAATAAGAGGTATCTAGTTTATAATAATGTTATCCTTTTCTTTTTTCAGTTACTGTATTTGGTCTTGTGCAGGCTCAGAAAGTATGTTTTTTTGTTTTTGTTTTTAATGTTAGAGAGCTTGATGAACCAGGGGACAGGTTCATCCTGATCCCTGGACAAAGGGAAGGTACAACTAGTAAAGGGCTTTTTTTTTTTTTAACAACTAATTAAGAGGTTCTTTACACAAGACTGACTTTCAATCACTTATTGGTGACCTTTTTTTTTGGCATGATGATTCTGGCTGCCGAGTTCAGGGCCAAGACTCTGAAGCAGAAGAAGAGTCTGTTGAGCCGAGTGTGGTAGCATACGCCTGTAATCCCAGTACTTGTGAGGCTGAGAAAGAAGGATTCCAGGTTCGAGGACAGCCTCTGCAAACTAGGTAGACCCTATTTCAAAACAAAAGATAAAAAGGTCTAGGAGTGTAGTTTGGAGGTAGAATGCCCCCAGTACCAAAAAAAAAAAAAAAAAAAAAAAAAAAAAAAAAAAAAAAAAAAAAAAAAAAAAAAAAAAAAAAAAAAAAAAAAAAAAAAAAAAAAAAAAAAAAAAAAAGAAAGAAAGAAAAAAGAGGGAGAGAGAGACAGAGAGAGAAAGGAGAAAACAGACTGGAGCTGTCTGGCCCTATGCTGGTTTTGTGCAGATGTGGGAAGGAGCAGTGAGGTGTGATGACTCCTTTGGGGGCCCTTAGTGGTAGAAGGAAGGAGTTGAAGTGGAGGCTGAGCTGTGTTTTGGGAGGCACAGGAATAATTTCATTTCCTAATCACTTTACACCAGAATAAGACACTGCAGTTCCTTTCCCCTGGGCTTTTCTTCCTTGTGCTCAGATCTCCACAGACTTTTTTTTTTTTTTGTAGAACTAGGGATTGAACCCAGGGGTATTCTACCTCTGAGCTACACCCCCAGCTCGATTTTATGTCTTATTTGGAAACAGGGTTTTGGTCTCGCTAGGTCAATGAGTCTCACTACTTGCTGGGGCTGTCCTTGAACCTGGGATCCTCCTGTTTCAACCTCCCTAGTACTGGGATTATAGGTGTGCACCACCACACCCAGCTGTATCTCATCCTGTTTACAAAGTGCCCCTGTACATCAGATATGAACACTTGATTACAAAGGAGACTTTGTGTTAGTTGATTTTGCCCAACTGTAGGCCAATGTAAGTATTCTGTGTATGTTTAAGGTAGTCCAGGCTAACCTAGGCTGTTTGCTAGGTTAGGTGCATTAAATGCAATGTCTTCCTTTTCTTCTTTTTCTTCGTCTCACCCTCACCCTCTCCTTCTCCTCCTCTTTATCCTCCTCCTCTTCCTCTTCTTCCTCCTTCTCCACTGGGGATGGAACCCAGGGCCTTGGACATACTAGGGAAGTGCTCTGCCCCAACCCTGGGGCAGCTATTTTCAATGCTTGATGAGTTTGTCTGGATACCTGTGGACACGCCCGCTTCTCTTCACCCACCTGGCCCCAAGGTCTTTTTCACATCAGGAGCCATGATGCACCTGCCCACGTCACTTCTTTAGTTAGGTACATTAGAATTCGCTGTGCTCCATCCTTAATGGACTCTCCCTTTTCTCTCTACCCCACAGTGTGAAATCACTTTGTGTTTCAACTGCTTCATCATGCTGTGTGTCCACACAGCGAAGGCAACTGGCCATTAAGAGAGAGGTTTTCGGCAGGTTAATGGGACCTTTCATAATTCTGAGTAGGATTGAAATAGCAATTATGGATTAAATGGCATTGCATTAATTGTGAGTTTATTTTTGTCAAAGTGGATTGCCTCCTATTTTTTTTTTTTCATTTTGTCAAATAAAAAGAGCTACATTTAAATAATGATGCTAAGCCAGGTGCGGTGGCAGATACTTGTAATCCCAATACTTGGAAGGCTGAGACCAGAGGATCGCAGGTTCATGGTTAGCTTCAGCAATTTAGTGAGGCCCTCTGCAACTTAGCTAGACCCTGTTTCAAAATAAAGAATAAAATAGGGCTGTGGGTGTAGCTCAGAGGTAGAATGCTCCTGAGTTTATTCCCTAGGACTGAAAAAAAAAAAAAAGAAAAGCAAAAGATGCTAGCTAGGTGTGGTGGCACACACCCGTAATCCCAGTACTTGGGAGGCTGAAACAGAAGAATTGCAGCTTTAAAGCTGACCTCAGCAACTTAGTGAGGCTCTCAGCAGCTTAGCAAGATCCTGTTTCCAAATTACAAAAAAAAAAAAAAAATAGTGCTGCGGGTATAGCTCAGAGGTAGAATACCCCTGAGTTCAATCCCCAGCATCCCCCTCCCCCCCAAAAAAAAGGGATGTAATCAAGGACCTATCACTTTAGTATGACTTGTTGTTCTTGTTGTTGTACTGGGAATTGCACCCAAGGATGTTTTACATCTGAGCCTTAGTCCCAGTCTTATTTTATTTTTCATTTTGAAACAGAGTCTCACTAAATTGCTGAGGGCCTTACTAAGTCACTGAGGCTAACCTGAAACCTGTGATACTCCTGTCTCAGCTCCCCAAGTACTGGGATTACAGGTGTGCACCACCACATCCAGCTAATATGACATATTTAATGTAAAAAAAAAAAAAGTGGAAGTCAGTTACATGAGAAATAAGTCCTTTTGATATATTTGTAACTTAGTAAGATTTGTTATATGCAAAGAGAATAAAATAAAAAGGGCTGGGGGTATAACTTAGAGGTATAATGACCCTGAGTTTAATCCCAGTACCACACACGTACACACAAAATAAATAAATCATACAAAGAGAATGTCATCTTCTCTTCATACCTATTGCTTTGAATGATATGCAGTTGCTTTTGAGAACATTTACTAGAGAGAGCTATACTAAGTTCTCATCTGTTATTTATTTATTTATTTATTTATTTATTTATTTATTTATTTATTTTATTGGTGCATTGTATCATACATTGTTGTACAAACTGGTAGAGACATTCGTGCATACAGGTCTCATTTAACCCTTCCCTGATTCTCGCCCCATTCCCTCCCCCTTTCCCCTTCTCATGTTCAGTTTAGTGATTGACTTTGGTATGTGCTCATCTGTTTTGACAAGGAACTTATAACCAAACAAGAACCATCTGATCTTGAGCTCAGATTGCAGTTTTGATAGCGGATAGGTCACACAATTCCTACAAACTTTAACTTTCAATCTTGTTGATACGAAGTCGGGAAATTCCTGATCCTTTGCCAGGTTAATATTTGTAAGAACCGTGTGGCCTCGGTCTGTGGCAGCCAATGTGCCTTGGCCACTGGAAACTTAAATGGGAGCCCCTTGTGGCGGGCTACTGAGTTCAGCAATGCCTGGCAAGATGACTGATGTTTATTTGCTTCTGTAACCCTGAGAGATGGAGGCACTTGACACATTTTTTATAGCTCTCCAGTGTGTGGCTCTGAAATGCTGCAAACTTGTAGGCAAGTCGGTGGAGTTCAGCTCTGGAGCTTTCCCCATCCGCTGGGGAGGGCAGGCAGGATCCAGTTCTCAGGTGCACCAGCAATATTTTGGTGGGCCTCACTTTTGCCTCAATTCTAGCATCAAATGGTCATTGTGATATACCTGCCTATACTCCCCTGAGATCCAAGTTTTATGGTGCTGTGATCCTGGGCCGTGGGAGCAGCTGACCTTTAGATAAGTGCAACATGATAGCTGGGCCTGGTGGCACATACCTGTAGTCCTAGCTATTTGGGAGTCTGAGGCAGGAAGATCACAAGTTGGAGGCCAGTTTGGGCAACTTAGTGAGACCCTATCTCAAAATGAAATAAAAAGGGCTGGGGATGTAGCTCAGTGGTAGAGTGCTTGCCTAGCATGCATGAAGTCCTGGATTTCATCTTTAACTTTTTCAAATAACGCCAAGCACTTTTTTCAAAATAATTATGTCAAGTTTCACTTCTACCAATAGTGTCTGAGAGTTCTCTTTGCTCCATATCCTTGCCAACAAATGGAATTGCCAGTCTTACTTTTTTCAAATCAACCTTTTGTGTGTAATAATATCTCATTTTGAGTGTGTATTTAATTAATAGATTTTATTTATTAAAGCAGTTTTAAATTTACAGAAAAATTGAACAGAAAGTGTAGAGTTTCCAGACTTATTCTGTGTTTGGTATGATACACTTGTTACAACCGATGAACCAATAATGATACATTATTATTAACTAAAGCCCATGGTTTACTTCGGGGTGCTTCAATTTGCCCATAGTTTACATTAGGGTTATTTAATTTGTGTTTATGTCTTTAATTTGTATTTCTCTGATTACAAATGCAGTTGAGCATCTTTTCATACATTTCTTGGTATTAAATTTCCTTTTGTGTGACTTGCCTGTCCAAGTTCCTTTTCTATTGAGTTATCTGTCTTCATACTCAGTAGTAGGAGTTTCTTTTATGTTCTTGTTAGGAACCCTTTGTTGGTTATATGTGTTGTAGATATATTCTTCCTTCTCTGTCTCAACTTTTTACTATAATCCATCAATCTCTCTCTCTCTCTCTCTCTCTCTCTCTCTCGTGTGTGTGTGTGTGTGTGTTTTACTGGGGATTGAACCCAGCTACACCACCAGCCCTGTTTTATTTTTTGTTTTGAAACAGGGTCTCACTAGTTTGCTGAGAGTCTCAGTATGTTGCTGAGGCTGTCCTCATACCTTTGATCCTCCCATCTCAGCCCCCTAAGTACTGAGATTACAGGCATGCCCCACCATGCCTGACTCACAGTAATTTTATTGGACACTCAGATGTAAGCTATGTCTTTATAGCATTTTTTCCATTATTTATTTCTCCTTATTTTCTTTGTTTCTGGGACTCATGAATTGCATGTTTGATCTCCTGAACTAATTAATAAACTTTCTTATTCCTTTTAATATTCTGTCCTTATGCAATTATTATTATTATTGTTGTTATTGCTATTGCTATTATTACTACTACTATTATTTGTGTGGTGCTAGGGGTTGAATCAAGGGCATTTTACCTCTGAGCTTCACCTCCAGCCCTTTTTACTATTTATTTATTTATTTTATTGTGGTACTGAGAATTGAACCCAGATACATTTTATCTCTGAGTTACACCCCCAGCCCTATTTTATTTTTATTTTAAAACAGGGTTTTGATAAATTGCTGACAGCCTCACTAAGTTGCTGAAGCTGGTCTCAAACTTGTGATCCTCCTGTCTCAGCTTCTCGAGTACTGGGATTACAGGCATCCACCACCATGCTTGGCTCTTACTTTTTATTTTGAACCAGCCTTGCTAAGTTGCCAAGGCTAGCCTCAAACCTGTGATCCTCCTGCCTCAGCCTCCCAAGTACCGGGATCACAGGTGTGCACCACCATACTCAGTGTGATTATTTTATGGGATATTTCTTCAACCTTATTTTCCAATCCTGTTAAGTTTCGGCTTTTCACAATTATATTTTCCATTCCAAGGGTTCTTTTTTAGTTCCCAAATGTTTCTTCCTTTATAGCCTTCTATTCTTGTTTCATTTATGTGTCATACTTTTTTTTTTGTCTCTTTGAAGATGTCAGCTATGGTTTTTATTTTCCTTGAACTTTCCCTTCATGCCCCTGTCTGGTCTTCCATGCCCTGGATTGTCATTGTTTCCTTGGAGTTCATTTCTTTTCCTGTCTAAATCCATCATCCCATTTTTTATATTAGTGATAGTCAATATGAAAATATTAACCATCATTAGTAATATAGTTATCAGCTATGCAAATCATTAATTTCTTAATTATATGATGGCCTTTGGCTGTCTATCTCAGCCTGAGACACCAAAGAGCTGGTTAGAGGGGAGGGCTTGCAGGGCACGGGTTGTGTGGTACATGGAGGAGCGCTCTGTACAGCCATTGGGTGTTCCTGGGTAACACTCCCAGGTGTTAGCACCTTTTCTATTAGCTTGGTTTCTCCAAAAGATAGTTCTGTTTTTTGTTTTTTTTCTAGAAGTGGAAATGGCTGCTAGTGGTGTTTTAGAATCCAGTCCAGTCGGTCCTTTTTTTTTTTTTTTTTTTTTGTACTGGAGATTGAACCCCAGGGCATTCTACCTCCAAGCTACAGCCCCAGCCCTATTTTATTTTTGATTTTGAAATAGAGTCTCACTAAATTCCTAAGGGTCTCACTAAGTTGCTGAGACTGGCCTTAAACCTGTGATCCTCCGGTCTCAGCCTTCCAAGTACTGGGATTATAGTGTGCCACCATGCTCGGCTGGGGCTTGGGTTTTTGAAAGCACATTTCACCATTCAGTATAATAATCCACCTGTTTTGGTATGGTGCTTCACTTTCCTCCAAAAATAGTATGTAGGGTCTACACAGAGTAAATACAGTATCAGCTTTCTTCTGAAAGTTTGGGCTCACTATGTGGGGGCAAGAACTTTTGTTGTTGTTGTTACCGAAGGTTGAAGCCAGGGGCATTCTACCCCTGAGCTACCCTCCAGCTCTATTTTATTTTTTATTTTGCAACAGGGTCTCACTAAAATGCTGAGGCTGGCCTTGAACATGTGGATCCTCCTGACTCAGCTTCCCAAGTACTGGGATTACAGGCTTGTGCTACCACACTGGCCGGGCAGGAACTTTTAAGAACTTTTCCATCAACTTATTTTTAACCCCATCCTACCTTTGCTGTCTTTAAAAATTCTTTGTTCCCCCACCCCTAGGTCTCTGGGGGACTCTGCACACTGGCTTACTTCTCACTGTCTCTGTTGGGTTAGGTTTTGGCTCTGTTTTGCTGTCAGATGCCATCTGTTCATTTACTTTCCAGCTTCCAAACTTTGGTTGACGTCTTTTGTCTACTGTCCTCTTCTCTCCTGTGCCTGTGCTCCTTATCCTTGTGGCTTAGCTCTTTTTTTTTTTTTTTTTTTTAATTCCTTTAATGTCAGTAGCATTTTAGGAGAGAGCAGGGATATAACCATGTATGTTCCATCTGCAATAAGACTTTAGAGCCTTAATGTATCACTAATTCCCTGTGAATGGCAACTTATCCCAATATTTTGCAGTTACAGATAATGCTGACCCACTCGGAACATTTGGGGGAGTATTACTATATGACTAATTCCAAAATGTAGAAGAATTGGGTCAGAATTAAGTATTTTTATTTTTTTGGTACTGAGGATTAAACCAAGGGGCTTTCTCCATCTGAGATATACCCCCACCCTTTTTATTTTAAATCAGGGTCTCACTAAGTTGCTGGTCTCATCCTCCCAAATACTGGAATTACAGGAGTGTACCACCACACCTGATGATTTTATTTTTGCTGTGTTCTTGTGGCTCACATTCTTTCAATTTCATAGGTTGCTTTCAATCTCAAGTTTTACCAGAACTTTTAGCACTAAAGGAACTGATGATTTTTAGTCTGCTTTGATAAAATTATTTCAGGGGAAACGCTTCATTTGTTTTATTTTACAGTCACCCTGCTTTTAACATGGCTGCTGGACAGTCACAGAAGCTCTGAGCCATACGTATAAGACAAGAATAACAATACCTTTGACAACAGTTAGGACTCTAAGGTGCAAGTGACAGAAATAAAACTCAGTGGCAAAAAGACAATTCATATATTCACTTAACAGAGAACCTGAAGGAGGGATTTAGGTAGAATGAAGTTCAGATGCATAAGCAATTTCAGCAATTTCTCACCTCCCACCACCCTTCTTTCCTGAGTTGGCTTAATGAAGACAGCAATGACCAGCACCAGCTCTGTGACTTGGAGCCCCCATGCCAAGGAGGCCCTTCCTCCTGGTCATTATAGCTAATGTCCCAGGGATGAGCCTTATTGATCTAACGGGGTTTCTGGGTCTCTGAATGAATCAGAGTCACCATGCCCGGCTAAGAGAAAGAATTGATCTTTTGTTTGCAAGTATGACACATAAAAGTATAAAAGTCAGTAGGAAGCTGGGCATGGTGGCGCACACTTGTAATCCCAGTACTTGGGAGGCTGAGATGGGAGGATCTCAGGTTCCTGGCCAGCTTCAGCTACTTAGTGAGGCCCTCTACCAACTTAGTGAGACACTGTTTCAAAATAAAGAATAGAAAATAGGGCTGCGGGTGTAGCTCGGAAGTAGAATGCCCCTGGGTTCAGTACCCAGTACTGAAAAAAAAATGTTAGCAGGAGGACACAGACATATCAGCCTCAAAATGTGACAGTAGCTTCCAAATATTCCTTCTTTCCTGGTAGTCTATCTTGATATTATCGGTGAATTAATATAAACTTTTCTTATTTACTTATAAATTGGTATTGCCTCTGGAGTTGAGATCCATAATTTTACAATATTCTATCTATATGTTAAACTCATTCTTATATATGTGATGTGGTGAAAAGGCTTCGTTTGCAGAGGGTAGAAAAACAGCAACTTCTTTTTCCTTTTTTTTTTTTTTTCCTGTGGTATAAGGGATTAAGCGCAGAGATAGTCTACCTTTGAACTACACCCTAGCCCTTTTATTTTTTTATATTTTTGTTTTGAAATTTGGTCTCATTAAGTTGCTGAGAGTCTCACTAAGTTGCTGATGCTGGTCTTTGACCTGCAATCCTCCTGTCTCAGCTTCTCAAGTACTGAGATACAGGTGTGGGCCACCACGCTTGGCTGGCAACTTATTTTTCATTTCCTACTTTGCCTTTAAAATTTGTTCAGTGAGGATGGCTTTCCTTATCTCTGGATGAAACCTGAACAGGTCCCAGGGCCTTCTGCTCATTTTTATTTTATTTTTTCAATCCAGATGGTTCTTTAAAAATATGGAACGCTTCACAAATCTGTGTGTCGTTCTTGTTCAGGGGCCATGCTAATCTTCTTTGTATCTTTCCAATTTTACTATATGTGCTGCCAAAGTAAGCACGCTGCTCATTTTTAGATAACAGTTCTGTGGTCATTTCAAGTCACAAACACTGCCTTGGTTTAGAAATTCGACTGACCGATGCAAATAATAAAAACGTAGAATTTAATTTAATGTCAAACTCTTACCTCCTCCCCAAGGCAGGACCATTGAGAAGTTGGCTGTTTGTCGTGTGTGTGTGTGTGTGTGGGGGGATTATCCTTCCCTCTTTCCCAGCTTGCTATAATTTTGTTTTGTTTTGTTTTAAGCTCCTCCAGGGCCTGGCTCAGAAGAAGCAGGGATTAGGGAAATCGTGTTCTTACTTGGTATGCATGCTTGTTGCCTCTCTCTAGTGGGTGAATTCATGTTTTTCATTTCATTGTGCTTTTGAGGAGGTGTCTCTGTTTGTCCATTCTAGGCACAACACCTCTGAGGCCTGCAGTACATGTCTTGGCTGACTATACCTCCTTCAGCTCCTGGCTCTCTGGTGGTTATTACCCTCCCTGGTGTAAAACCATTCCCTCTCCAGGAGGCCTTCTTGGGCAGGGCTCTAAAGGCTCCAGGCAGCTCTCTCCCCAGCAAGGTCTGCAATTGGCCCATGGGAAACTCCCACACATCCTTGAGTGTTGAGGCTGGGGATGGTGAGTGAGGTGCAGTTGCTACTCATGGAAGGAAGCATGTAATATTATAAGAAACCTGTAATTGGTCTTTGACGCTGAAAACCTTTGGAATTTCCAAAGTGCTAAGAGCGATAGTAACATCTTTTGCTGTAGTAGAGAGTTTGGTTCCTAAGTTCTTATTATCACTCAGAATTAATTCAGAAAGGAAAGGAACATTCTACTTTGTGGGGCTGTGGTATCCCGCTGCCCAGTGCCACCGACAATCTTGACCTTTCTGGAATTGTTATATTTTCCTTGATTTTCAAGTGGCAGAGGTAATGTAGTCTTAGTGATGCTAATGGTTTGTGCAGGAAAAACATTTTTCATTTTCTGCCTATTTCTCTCTGGTGATGACCAGAAATTACTTTGACTTTTGTTGTTATTGGTGGTGGTGGTGGTACTGGGGTTTGAACCCAGGGGCATTCTGCCTCTGAGCTACACCCTCAGCCCTATTTTAATTTTTATTTTGAAACAGGGTCTCACTAAGTTGCTGACGCTGGCCTCCAATCTGTGATTCTCCTGTCTCAACATCCCAATTACTAGAATTATAGGTGTGTGCCACGATACACAGTCTTATATTGATGTGTGTGTGTGTGTTACTAGGGATGTGTGTGTATGTGTGTTACCTCTGAGCTACACCACCAGCCCTATTTTATTTTTTATTTTGAAACTGGGTCTCACTAAGTTGCTGAGGGCCTCGCTAAGTTGCTGAGGCTGGCTGTGAATCTGTGACCCTCCTGTCTCAGCCTCTCAAGTACTGGGATTACAGGTGTGCACCACCACACCTGGCTAGTGATTACCTTCTTGCTGACAGAGTCCTGAGGCAGCTCAGGGTATTACTTGGCAAGAGACAGGAAGCGTGAGAAAGATCCAGCCAAACTGGCTTTTTATAGCAAACACATTCCACTAATCCATTCATTATATGAATGGATTAATCCATTCCTGAAGGCAGAGTCCTAATCACCTCTTCAAGGTCCCAACTGGTCCCACCTCCTAATATTTCATAATGGGGATTATATTTCACCATGAGTTTCAGGCCATATTCGAACTATAGCACCTTCTAAGAAGAGACACCAGAAAACTCGCTTTCTTTCTCTGTCCCACGCACACACCTGAGGAAGGCCGTGTAGAGAGAAGGTGGCCATCTTCAAGTCAAGAAGAGAGCTCTCACCAGAAACCGAATTTGCTGGATCCTTAATCATGGACATCACGCCTCCAGAACTGTGAGAAAAAAAGTTTCTGCGGTGTCAGCCATGCAATGTGGGGTGTTTTGTTATAGGAGTGTAGGTGCACTAATGCAGACCCTTCTCACTCCCCTGGCCCAGCCCAGCAAGCAGGAAACCCACAAGCAGGGATGTTCATGTGCTTCTCTCTGCAAAACTGATTTCAACTCTTGAGTTTTCTTGAGCCTTATCTTTTTTCTTGATCTTCTCTATTGCTGTTAGGCTCTTTAAACTATGACTTCTCATACTTGGTTACAGATTTGACTGTGATACCTTCCCCCTACACTGTGATAATGGTTGATCATCATCTGAAACCCATACAACAAAATTAGTTAGCACAAAACACACAATACAAATACACTGAGTGCCCTGGCCTTTGCAATAAGAATGATGTATGTTAAGTTTGCAGCACAAACTGGAGCCATTCAATGCTTTTGCTGTGTTCTTCTGTGTGTGTGTGTGTGTGTGTGTGTGTGTGTGTATGTGTGTGTGTATGTGTGTGTGTTATTTATTTTTTATTGGTGCATTGTTATCATACATCTTAATGAGGTACAAGCTGGTAGAGGCATACATGCACACAGATTGCTGTGTTCATGAGAAATCAGACACCAAATAAACTAAATTTGACTCCTTTTTCAAAATGAAGAGTGTGGCTTTTAAGACGTGAATGATTAAGTACAGAGTAAACTATATTCTTCAGTCTTATTGATGAGTAATTATTTAGTAGAAATCAAAATGTCTTCTCTGTTCAGACTATCTTGTTTAAAGATTTTAAAACTGTTCGGTCTAATTCAAGGTTTGACCTATTTTTATCCTGAAAACATTAACTTGTTCTTCTTCTAGCCCCTAGTGAGGGCATTTTGTCATTGTCGGCATTTTCTCAAGAAGTTTATCAAAGAGAAAATGATCTCTTTATGTGAACCTAACATGCCATGAAAAAGAACATCACATTCTCGTTCTGTCTGGTGCAACTGTCCTAAAGTGACTTTTCCATTCTGTGTTATTTATTCATCAAATATTGCTTCACTTCATAAGAGGAAAGCAGTTTTGAAAATTACAGTGAAAGGCCAGGCCAGAGTAAGTTTTTTATTTTACATATACATATTCACACACACACACACACACACACACACACACACACACAACACACACATATTGTCAATTAGATAGTAGACAACTTTAAAATAGGATGGAAATCTGATTAAAAATGTATTCCATAAGCACATTTTTGTTTTCAGTTTGTTGGGCAGACAAGAAGTCAGAAGGAAACTTCTAATCCATATATGAAAGACCAGTCTCAAAGCAAAGTATTAGGGTGAGGATGAAGTATTAGGGTGAGGATGAAATTTTGATAAATGTGGGTAAAGAAGGCAAACATAAACATGACACATATATGAAGTGACACATGTCAACTATGCCAAAGATAGAAAAGCACATGTGAGTTGATGTTACATGGAAAAAAACAAAACAGGTTGTATGCACTTAGTTACAACTATGTAAAAGTAGTTTTATTACTTTTTATTTTAAAAAGTATTCTAAGATATTCAGAAGACGTGGGAACATCATTTGTAAGCTCTCTTCCCTCACACAGTTGCTTTCGATTTTGGCCTTCACATCTTCCTTTGTCCTTGTGCAGATGTGTTTCTACAGTTGGGTTCATAGCATCTATATTTTTTGTTTTGATTTTGAGTTGAGAGCCCAGTATAGGCCTTTTTGCATGTGTTCACAGTCCTCGTGTTTGTCTTTGTAAGCCTTTATTATGGTCCACGGACTGAACATACCATCTGTGTACAACTTAGGAAAATTCATTGAAAAGGGAAGAAGATGTAGACACATGTATCTGGTGTACAGAGTTCACCTGCAATGAACTTGTGTGTAGTTCAAAAGAAAGAATCAACTAAATGTTGCAATGAAGTGAACATTAGTTTAAATGTTCAAGGAACATAGAATTTCTTGGGTTTATAGTTTTTCCCCATACCAGTCTCTCTCACTCAATATTTAATTCTTTTGCATTGTCTCCATATCATAAGGGAAAAGTTGACATGGAAAGGTGAAAATGCTGGATCTCTACTGATAGTTTTTTCTTTTGTAAGAAAAATATATGTTCTTTCAGCATTTTCCTAATAATTATTAGTAGTATTAAAGATATTTATTTATTAATAACTTTCTAATCATGTCACTATTTGAGTAACTGGTATATATTTTAACTACTTAGTTAACCTTGCTTTTTTTTTGCGGTACTAAGGGCTGAACTCAGGGGCATTCTACCTCTGAGCTATACTCCCAGTCCTATTTTTTATTCTTTATTTTGAAACAGGGTCTCACTAAGTTGTGGAGGACCTCACTAAGTAGCTGAGGCTGGCCGAGAACCCAGATCCTCCTGTCTCAGCCTCCCAGGTACTGGGATTACAAGCATGTGCCACCGCACCCAGCTTAGTTAAGCTTTTTTAAAAAATTGTTTTCTTTGATGCAGGGGATTAGGCCCCTGATCTTGCACGTGCTAAGCAAGTATTCCACCACTGATGTACTCCCAGCCCCTAGGTAAGCATTTTTTGAGTAAACTGTATGCTACTACACAATTATCAGAATATAAGATCTCTTAATTTTTAATTTGGAAACTTATTGAAAGGAACAACTGAATATGAAAAATGTTCCTGCAGTATTACAAGGAAGGAAATTAATGTTTGTTAATATGTGACCATTTTATTTATGTATTTATTTATTTATTTATTTATTTACTTATTGTGGTACTGGGGATTGGTGCTAGGCATTCTACCTTTGAGCTACACCCCTAGCTCTATTTTTTATTCTTTATTTTGAAACAGAGTCTCACTAAGTTGTGTAGGGCCTCACTAAGTAGCTGAGGCTGATTGCAAATCTACAATCTTCTAGTCTCAGCCTCCCAAGTACTGGGATTATAAGTGTGGTGGTGCACACTTGTAATCCTAGTTATGTGACCATGTTAATAGGCATCAGATTCTTTTCCGTGTATTTTGCCATTTAATTGTAATTAAAATCCATTAAAGAGGAACTATTAACCCCACCATAGATGGCAGGAGAGATTCAGAGAGCTAAGGTACCTAACAAGATATACAACTAGCTACTGAGCTGGATTTCAGATGGGCATGTCTGACCCTGTGCCACTGTTCTCTGTGCTTACCAATATAATCCAGTATTCACATTCGCAGCCAAGTTCTACAGGCCTCACGGAGCGGTTTTACAACTGAGGGAAAGGGAATCCTCAGAATTATTTAGAGAGTAGTGTCCTGCCAGAGGACTGTGAGTTTCTTTTTCCTTTTGAAAATCTCTCTCGAGCCATGTTGTGTTACTGTTTGCAGCTGCACTGCGGCCCAGGGGCCTCTTCTGAGTCCTTCTCAGAGCTACACTCTTTCAGAACACTTCACACCCAGCTTCAGAACACAAGCCAGTGCCTCCACATGAAGCTTTTGCTGGGGAATGGTGACCCATCTTCTTTGGCAGTTTATGAAGTTCTATTCAATGTAACCATTATTCCCAATACTATCCTGATTAAAAAAAAATTGTAATAATCATAGGTTATTGACATTTTATTTATTGTTTGGTAGTAGGGATTGAACCCAGGGGCATTCTACCTCTGAGCCACAGCCCCAGCCCAATTTTATTTAATTAATTAATTTTGATACTGGGGATTTAGCCCAGGGAAGTTCTACCTCTGAGCTACAACCCCAGCCCTATTTTTTTTTGAAACGGAGTCTCCCTAGGTTGTTGAGCTGTCTAATTGCTGAGGCTCTCTTTGAACCTGCAGTCCTCCTGTCTCAGTCTCCCAAGTACTGGGATTATAGGTGTGAGCCACCATGCCTGGTTTGAAATTTTAAATTCCTTATTCCTTAGCTCAGGCTCCTGGAGGCAGTCTATAACAACAGTATTAATAGTAAGTGTGTATTTGAACATTCACTATGGGTAGGCCCTGTGCTTTGGACATGAAATGAACTACTTGATTTCATTTCCATAAACCTATGTGATGGGACTTGGGATTTGAAAGGGTCAATAAAAAGCATCCATCTTTTTCCTAAGGTGAAAACTAATTTAGAGGTAGAAACAGGTGTCAAACAGATGAAGATCAAAATGACACCTTAAGTGCTAATAATTGTGATAATGAGGAGTAGAACTACCAGCTGACAGGTATGGTGATGCCCACTTGTAATCCCTGTACTTGGGAGGCTGAGACAGGAGGATCAAAGGTTTGGGGCCAGCCTCAAGAACTTAGGGAAACCCCCAGTAACCTAGCAAGACCCTGTTTACTAAAAAATAAAACTAAAAAATGAAATAGAGCTGTAGTAGAATGCACCCTAGGTTTAATCCCCAATACTCCCCCCCCCCATACACACAAAGAGCTACTTTGCCCATGAAAAAGACTTACCCAAGTCTCAGTCATTGGCAGCCCCTAAACAACCACAGGCTTCCTTGTACAAGCATCTGCCCATATTTGATTTATTGCATGGAACTGCTGAGAAGGATGGGTGATCTCTACTTATAAAGGGATCCCACATTAAAAAAAAAAAAAAAAAAAAAAAGGAAGGGAAGGAAAGGGCGGAGGTGAGCATATGCAAATGGTTCTCCCAATGAATCAGACAATAAAATTTTCTCATGGAGAAAAGGGAGAAGGTCCAGGAGTGAGGAGTGTTAACTCTACTTGCAGCCCCCACTACATGGAATCATGGGAAAGGAGGTTTTGTCCCCAGCTGTAGGTACCATACAAGACTCCGTCCACCAGATAAGGAAATGGAGGCCCTGAGACACTGAATAGGAGCCAGCTTACTAAAGGGCAGAGACGTCTAAAAAAGGTCACTGAGTACACAACTGGAAGGGTTAGGATATGTGTGTGTGTGTGTGTGTGTGTGTGTGTGTGTGTGTGTGTGTTACTAGAGATCGATGCCAGGAACATCCTACCTCTGAGCTACACTCCCTTTTTTTATTCATTATTTTGAAACAGGGTCTCACTAATTTACAGAGGGCCTCACTAAATTGCTGAGGTTGGCCTCCAATCTGTGATCCTCCATTCTCAGCCTCCCAAGTACTAGGATTACAAGCATGTGCCACCACACCTGACTCTAGAGTCAGGATTTCATAAGGCAGCTTAGGACATGCTCAGGCTTAGTTCAGGTACAGGGCAATGGGAATTTTAAAAAAGAAGAGGAGAAGCCAGGCATGGTGGCACATGCCTGTAATCTCAATACTTGGGAGGCTGAGACAGGAGGATCGAAGGTTTGAGACCAGCCTCAGCAATTTAGGCCCTCCACAACATAGTGAGACCTTGTTTCAAAATAAAACATAAAATAGAGCTGGGGGTATAGCTTAGAGGTAGAATGCCTCTGGTATCAATCCCAAGTACCATACATACACTAAAAAAAAAAAGGGCAGAGAAGAGAGAAATTGAACAACAACAACAAAAGTGGTAAGAGTTGGAATCACTTGTTATCTTGTTATGAGAGTTGGCACGGAATCAAAATGACATAGTGTTTTAGTATACTTCCAAAATGATGAAAGCATTTTTAAAAATCATTTCTAGGAATAGCTAGTGCTTTTTTTGACAGGTGAGTTCGAGGAACCTTATAGTCTCCTGGAAATTTGAGTCAACTTGGAAGAAAGATCAGAAGCAGAGATTTATATTGTAGAGTCGCCCATGTATGGGTGATAGCTGGCTGAAGCCAAGGGAACTCTCAAGTCTGAGCAGAGAAAGAGGAGGTCAGTCCCACAATGAGTTTTGTATTTGCAATGCCAAAAGGTTTGAGTTGGTAGCCTTCAGAGACTTGATCAAGTTTAAAGGCAAGGCCCAGTTTAAAGGTCGGCTCAGGACTAGACCCTGACCCTGGTGCCCCGCAGGGCAGACTTACAGGTGACACTGGTGCACAGCAGTGTCTGTTTGCCTCACCAGGTCCCCTGTCCATCCCATTTCCACCCTATTCTCTGCTCTGGGAAGCTGACATTTACGGAAGCATCGACACCTTCTCACTGGGTCCATCCATGCCCTCAGGGACTTGGGAGGCAGGAGGAGCCTGAGGTTGGTGCGTTCATTTCCTTGGCTCTTTGATTGGCAGATCCTGTGGACTGGCTACTCCCCTTTACCCAAGACCCTCTTCTACAGCAGTTCTCCAAGGCTGGCAACTGCTCTCTCTCTTTGCCTTCTCAGATCTGGCCCTGGTCACAGCTTCCAACTGCGACTATCCCTAGGGACTCCACTGCCTCTGTTAGATTTGATTGACACTGCCCATACCTTCGTAAGTTGTGTCTTTGTTGAAGTCTCTCCCATTTCCAAGTTCCTACTGAGCCTGTGAAATACACTCTGTAAACCTGAAGGAACTTGTGTTCTCTAAGGCACTAGTCCTACCTTTAGTAAACAGAGGGCGTGTCTTAGACCCCCAGAGGAGACAACAGAATAGTACGGAGACCGCAAATATACATGAACATGTAGTGTTGTCAGTGGATAGAATAACATCCCATACAATTGCCACAATTTAAAAAAATGTATGTAAGTGACTTAGTGAGCCATATAATCCAATAAAATTTATTCGAAAAAATAATGCAATTCCTTTTACATTTTACATGTCATCTTTATAATCTTTTATCTTTTTTTTTTCTTTTTTGGGTGGTACTGGGGATTGAAGCCAGGTCATTCTACTTACCTCTGAGCTAGACTCTCAGCCGTATTTTACTTTTCGTTTTGAAACAAGGTCTCACTAAGTTGCAGAGTCTGACTTTGAACCTGTAATCCTCCTGTCTCAGTTTCCCCAAGTACTGGGAATACAGCCTTTTACCACCATGCCCAATTTATTAAACAACAATTCTTAATAATTAATAATTAAATAATAATAATTAAACAACAATTTATTCTTAATAATTCTTCTTAATAATTAAACAACAATTTCTTAAACAACAAATGACTTATATTAACAATACAATTACTGCTGGTTTTGGTTTAGGACTTTTATTTATTTATTTATTTTTGGTACTGGGGAATCAATCCAGGGGCATTCTACCTCTGAGCTACATACACTTCCAGCCCTAATTTGTTTTTATTTTGAAACAGGGTCTCATTAAATTGCAGAGGTTGGCCTTGAGACTGTGATCCTCCTGTCTCAGCCTCCCAAGTACTGGGATTGCAGGCATGTGGAATCACACCCAGCTTAAGGACATATTTTTTAAATGTATAGATTGTCCTTACATGTGAAGAAGTTGTGAATCAGTCCCAAGGCCTTTGTCGTTAGAAGTTCATCGAACTTCTTTGGATCCCAAACTAGAAGTGAATGGAATGAACTAGCCATCACAAGTATTTCTATCAGGATAAGAACAAGGACAACCAGCTGTATCTTAAAGGGATTTTTGTAAAATCATTTCTAACTCTTTTATTTCAAGAAAGAAATTTAGGTCCTCAGTCTCAAAAAAGAAAGAAAAAGAGGACACCACATTCTCAGCTCTGGCAACACCTTGTCCTCTGTGTGACCTGCTGTGGCTCAAGCAGTGAGCAGAGTCTACAGAACACAAAAATAAACATCTCTGAGGGCCTGTGGAATTTGATGGCCTGTGTAGTGTGGGGCAGACAGTGGGCGGCAGGCCAGGCTCCGCAGGTGAGCCCTCCTGCGGCCCACACTCCTTCCTAGCCGCTCCTCTTTAAAAGCAAGGAGGGGGGAAACCTGGCAGAGAGGTTCTGTTTCCAGTTTGGCCTGGTCTGGGGTCAGGGTCCACATGTGTCGCTGTGTTCCCAGGGAGCTGCATTCACCGAGGGGTCTATGAAGGCTGGGTACTGTGGGTACAAAGAACAAAGGATGCATGGGTAATTTCTCACTCCCAGGGCTCAAGTTTTCTGCACCACCTCCCCATGTGATTTGAGAAACTCTTCAAAACTAGAGAACTGGGGAAATCCATTCACAAAACCTTCACTGCGTGCCTGTCTTCTCCCAGGTACCCTGGGCACTGCAGGGAGAGTGGTGCTCGGAACCACAGAGTGTCCTGATCTTAGGGAGCACACATGCCACACACATGCTGGTGCCTGCATACTCAAACACCACCATGCTCCAGAATACTAGGGGTTAACTTCTAGCCAACTGAAATATTTGACTCATTGCTCCTCCTGTTGCAACATGGCGGAGTGCAGTGATTACAGAGTGAGGACAATGTTGTGGTATAGACAGGCTGCTGTTCTTCAATAATAGGCTTTCTGTTGACTAACAAAAAGACTCTGTGAAATGTGTCCCAAGCCCCCAGTTTCTTCTTTGTGGCCAAAAAGCCTCAGACGTAACATAATCTGACTTAATAATTCCATACTCTGTCAGAATGCAAAATTAGAATTAAAGAGTCCTGCAAGGCTGCTGAGTTAGACATAAAAATTTAGTAATTGAACCATGTAAATAGTGAGCACCAGTTGCCTTTCTCTCTTCCCTTCCCTTCCTTTCCCTTCCCTTCCCTTCCCCCCCATTTCTCCTTCCCTTCCTCCCTCCCTCCCTTCCTTCCTTCCTTCCTTCCTTCCTTCCTTCCTTCCTTCCTTCCTTCCTTCTTCCTTTTCCTTTTTTTTTGTGGTACTGGGGATTGAACCCAGGGGCATTCTATCTCTGAGCTACGTCCCCAGCCTTATTTTATTTTTTATTTTGAAACAGGGTCTCACTAAGTTGCTGAGGACCTGGCTAAGTAGCTGAGGCTGGCCGTAAACCTGCAATCCTCTTGTCTCAGCCTCCCAAGTACTGGGATTAAAAGCATTTACCTCCAGAGCCGGGCGTGGTGGCGCACGCTTGTAATCCCAGCATTCGGAAGGCTGAGACCAGAGGATCCGGGTTCGCGGCCAGCCTCAGCTATCTAGTGAGGCACTCCGCAACTTAGTGAGACTCGGTTTCAAAATAAAGAATAAAAAATAGGGCTGGGGGTAGAATGCCCCTGAGTTCAATCCCCAGTACCGCAAAAAAAAAAAAAAAAAAAAAGTATTTACCTCCACCTGAGCACCAACTTCATACCAGACATTGTGCTAGGTATTGAGATACTTGGTTATATGAAATATATATATATATATATATGTGTGTGTGTGTGTGTGTGTGTGTGTGTGTGTGTGTGTGTGTTTGTTTTACATACATGAATATATTTTACTATCAGGCTTATCACTTATTTTATATGTACTTCCAAATAAGAGAAAAGAACCCCATTACTGCAGAAAATGATAATTGGGAAGAGTTCCTAGTTATGAATTGCCCTGTTAACAACTTGGAAGCTTTTTTTTTTTTTTTTGTGGTACTGGGGATTGAACCCAGGGGCATTCTACCTCCAAGTTCCATCACTAGCCCTATTTGATTTTTTATTTTGAAACAGGGTCTCACTAAGTTGCTGGGGCTGGCCGTGAACCTGCAATCCTCCTGTCTCAGCCTCCCAAGTACTGGAATTACAGGTGTGCACTACCACGCCTGGAAGAAGGAAGCATTTTTCTGATGTTATCTAGAATCAGGGCTCTATGACTCAAGAGATGAAAGGGTGGGAAAAAATTTTGTTTTCTAGTCTTTGCCTTTTATGTGAATCACAAGTTGTATCTTTTCTTCCTTTTTGTAGACCAGATACCATATACATCGCTGTGCTGTTTATTCTGGATGTTATGTAAAGTTTTCCTAGCCTCAAACTATCACACACAATGTTGAAACGTTGGCAGCTTCTTAAGCAAAGTTCAGAGCTTTAGTTTAGTGCCCAAAGGTCCCTGATAGACATCCAAAAATGTCTGGTTGAAGTCAGTAATTATTTACTCCCCTGTTACCAGAGTTTGTTTGAGGACTAAGAAGAGAGAAGCAGAAAGGGGAAAAAAGTGAATCATTAGTCTTTCTTCACCTAAAAACAATATTATTTTCGTAACTCATGTGCAATGTCATCAAACAACAAAAATGAATCTATATGCAGGTGAAGACATTCCCAAGATCCAAAGACTCTAAGGTGGACAAAATAGTTTGGCCCCTGAGCCAGAGACTGTGCAAACCTGGGTGGAGAGGTGGATTTTTATAACTTCTTCCCACTTTAGTCCTTTTGGGAACAAGAGTTTGCTCCCAGGATAAGAGTCTGCAAAGCTACCAGCTGGAATACTTTGCTACACTGCCTTGAAGGCTTTGCAGAAAAGTGTTGAAATTCTCTCATAACATACTTGGAAAACTGCCCTTTAAGATCCTTTAATATATATGGGCCCTGTGTGTTTTCTAGCCATAGATGAGGATGTTAAATGGGGCTTTGAGTCCTGGGTTGGGGTACAAACAAACATCTAATTCTTGGTAAAAGGGGGTAATAAAATGCCAAGGACTGGGATGAGAGGTGTCCTTTTCCATGAATATCCACAAGGGGCTTACAGTTAACAACACTGAGCAAATATATGCCAGGCACTGCTGCAGGTGCAGAGCATACAATGTTGAAATGAAACAATTATGGTCTCCATCATGATGCACCTCAGAAGCCAGGAGAGAGACAACAGCCTGCTGTGTTTAAGAGCATAAGCTTTGAAGTCAGGTCTGAGGTTGATTCTCGGTAGTTAGAGCACTGCTTACTTTATCTGTGAATCAGAGATTGTAATACCTACCTCATGGGTTGGGATGAAGGTAAAATGGAATAACACATGGATCACAGTGAATTCAGAGTCCGGTGGAATAAGTGTCCCTCAATAGTAACTGTTGATACTATTACTATCTTGTGGCTTTCTCTCTGGTCCAGGAGTCAGGCTTGAGCTCTGTGAGCTGAATGGTACACCCACAAAGAGGGCGCTAAGCTCCAGGTGCCCTTTAGAGGCAAGATGATTGTGTTAAATACTCTTCATCTTCTAGTGGTAATGGCTGCTTTTCTTGCTTTGTGTCTATTAGGCCTCGCTGATTAAAATAAAGTGTTTTTTTATGTTTCTTTCAACAGAATTGCCATTTTAAAGCTAGTGACTGTTATTTATGCCTTTAATTTATTTCTCATGACTCGAGGGTATTCTCCCTGGTGAAGGGGAAATTCTTTTCACTCGTTTATTAGGAATTAATTGAATGCTTACTCTGCACCAGGGTGTGCATGTGTGTGTGTGTGTGTGTGTGTGTGTGTGTGTGTGTGTGTGTGTGTGTTTCAGTTTGGGAATGGTGATGAGAACTGGGGGAAGAGATGTCCAAGGACAGTTTCTGTCTGTGCAGTTAAAACAGTCCAGTGGTGGAGAGAGACTGGTGAGCAGCTGACACCAGTGTACCTGGTAAGGAAAGGCATGTGCAGAGATCTCCATGATCCTGGGAAAGCAGGATCACTGCTTTGAGTTGTGGATATGATTGAAGCAGTTGGGATAGAAAAGTCAGGTGGGGCAGTGGGGAGGGAAGGAATTTGAAGGTAAAAGAAATGGCATGTAAAAAACTTTAAGGCCTGACCTTTTTCAGTGAACTGAAAAAAATGTGTAATATCATAGCTAGGTGGGATTGAATATGATGGCTGGAAGTGAGGCTACTATTTGGCAAAAAAGACAGTCATGTGTGTGGGTCAAACATGGCTTCTACTAAGGACTTTAAAAGCCAGGCAATCCTCAGCCAAACAGATGAGGGCTGAGGACACTGAGTCCCTATGATCAGAAGTAGTGTCTGTTTTCCTCTTGCTTCTACAGAGACAGGAGTGAGTATCCAGATAGAAGAGCTTCAAATGGGATACCCCAAGGGCTACAAATGACATACCCCCAAAGTAACTTCCTACTTCAGAGACAGCAGTAGGAGCTACTTGAAAATATTAAAATTTCTTTGTTGCTATAATAAATCTACACTTCTTCACAAGACTCCATTTTAAATAAAGACAAAACTGGGGAGTTCGTTTTGCTGTTTGTGTCTTAAGAAGCCTATGTCTATCCCCAGATTGTGAAGATTTTTCCTTTGTTTTCTTCTAGTAGTTTCATAGTTTTTGCTTTTATTTTTATATCTACTACTCATTCTGTGTTGGTTTTTTGTATATGATGTGATGTGAGACTCAAGATTTATTAAGTGTATAGGTCTATATCTAGATTCTATTCTGTTCCACTGATCTAATATGTCAATATTGTACAGTCTAGATTACTTTGATTTTAGAATAAGTCTTGAAATCAATTGATATGTCCTTAACCTTTGTTCTTTCTCTTAAATATTATTTTGGCTTTTATAGATCCTTTTCATTTTCATATAACATTTGTGTGTGTGTCGGGGGGGGGGGAGGTCCTGGGGATGGAACTCAGGGGCATTCCACCTCTGAGCTACATCCCTGGCTCTATTTTATTTTGAAACAGGGTCTCATAAGTTGCAGAGGGCCTCACTAAGTTGCTGAGGCTAGCCATGAACCTGCAATCCTCCTGTCTTAGCTTCCCAAGTACTGGGATTATAAGCATGTACCACCACATCTAGCTTCATATAGACTTTAGAATCAGTTTTCTATTAAAAAGAGACTGCTGAATTTTGGTTAGGATTTCATTGGAACTATCAACTTGGGTAGATATGACATTTTCCATGTCTTTAAAAAAAAGTGTTTTTTTGGTACTGGGGATTAAACCCAGGGGTATTCTGCTTTCAAGCTACACCCTCATCCCTATTTTTATTTTGAAACGGGGGTCTCACTAGGTTGATGAGAATCTCACTACTTGCTGAGGCTGTCCTTAAACCTGTGATCCTCCTGTGTCAGCCTCCCAAGTTCCTGGCTTATTTTTCTACATCTTCTAATCCATGAGCATGGTTTCTGTCTCTGTCTCTGAGTCTCTATCACTGTCTGTCTGTCTCTCTCTCTTAGGCTTTTACAAATTTTTCTCAGTGCTAGTTTGTAGTTTTTAGTCTATAAGTAATGTACACATTATGTTAAATTTATTCTTAGGCATTTCACATTTCTTGAAGCTTTCATAAAGTGATATTTTAAATTATAATTTCTAATTGTTTACTATAAATACAGAGAAAATTGACTATAAGAGAAAAAATCATAAATTCCAGTTAATCAAAATTAATAGCTTGTGCTTTTCAAAATATACCACTAAGAAATGAATAGACAAACCACAGAATGGGAGAAAATATTTGCAATATATAATCTATACATATTCATTCTAGAATATAGTGAATTCTTATATTTCAATAATAAAAAGACATTCCAATAAAAACAGGGCATGATTTTTTTTTTTGGTGGTGGTGGTACTTGGGATGGAACCCAGAGGCATTCTACCTTTGAGCTCTACCTTCAGCCTGATTTTATTTATTTGGAAACAGGGTCTCGGTAGATTGATGAGAGTCTCACTACTTGCTGAAGCAGTCCTTGAACCTGCAATCCTCCTGTCTCAGCCTCCCAAATACTGGGATTACAGGCATGTGGCACCATGCCTGGTTAGGGCATGATATTTGAGTAGGCACTTTACAAAAGATTTTTAAATAAAGTTATATGAAAAATGGTTAATACCATTAGGCATCAATGAAGCACAGACTAAAACCATAATGAGATACTATTATTCTTTCACTAGAATGACTGAAATTAAACACATTATCAATCCAGGATTATTGAGGAGCAATTGGAACTCTAATATGTTACTAGTAATATATAACCACCTTTTAAAAAAACAGTGCGGCAGTATCTTTTACAGTTAAATATACAGTCACCATGTGACTCAACAATTTTATTCCTAAATGCTTACATAAGAGAATAAAAAGAGTTGTACCTAGATGTTTACAGAAATTTCATTCATAATGGTCTGAAACCAGAAACAATACTAATGTCCATCAACAGATGAATGAATATATAATAATTGTATATCTGTAACACGGACTTCTATTCAGTAATAAAAGGAATCAACTACAGATACACACAACCAACCAGATAAATCTCAAAGCATTGTTATGAGGAGTGGGGGTGTAGCTCAGTGATAGAGTGTGTGCTTGGCATGCATGAGGCCCTGGGTTCAATTTCCCAGAACCCCACCCCCAAATTAGCATCAGCAGAAGAAGCCAGAAACAAAGTAGCCCACATCATATAATTCCATTTTTTTTTTAATGAAAAAAAAATGTTTTTAATGGTACTGCAGATTGAACCCAGGGACACTCTACCTCTGAGATACATCCCCAGCCCTTTATTTTAAAACAGAGTCTTGCTAGCTTGTTGAGAGTTTCTCTAGGTTGCTGAGACTGTCCTTGGACCTGTGATCTTCCTGTCTCAGCCTCCTGTCTTGGGATTACAGGTGTGTGCCACCACACTTGGCTTTTATGAAATTTTGACAGACAAAACTAATCTATATTGACAGAAAGCAAATCAGTGGCCTGGTCCTGAGGTTGGTAAGGATTGATTTAAGGGTGTGCAAGGGAACATTTAGGAGTGGTGAAAATGTTCTGTCTTGATTTTAGTTACATGAATGTGTACATTTGTCAAATGTATTGAAATGTAAACCTAAAATAGGTGTGTCCTATTGTATGCAAATTAAACTTTCATTTAAAGAGTCTTTAGCAGGATTCAGAAGTTTAATTTTTTTTCAGACAAGCTCAGCCTTTTTTGCATATTATTTAGCCAAATCCAATGTCAATCTCCTGCTTAGGGTTGTTTCCTCTCTTGGGTGTATCCCTTTAGGAGTGTCTGGTTTAGGGGAGAGTGCATGCGTCCTTGTGGTGATGGTGGAGGAGGTGGTAGCCCTACGGGTCCCTCATTGTCCTCTGAGTTCTCAGGAGCCTGTGCAGAATCTTCCCTAGCACTGGTCGCTGGGCATCCTACTGGTCACCCTGGATCGCATAATCAAGGGAAACTCACCTTGCTGGCAGCTAAGCAACGGCTTTGTCCCTCGCTTTGTGTTGTGCTTCGTTGTCTGCTGCTGGTGCAGCTTAGGGTTTGTACTCTCTGTATGATCAGGGCTTGGAGAGATTTCCCACCTTTCTTGTTATCGTCTGTTTTAAGGATCAGCCACGATTCCCATGGGCTCCACATGTTTGCCATAGAATCACTTTTCCCTTTGCCAGGGCCTTGGCTCTCATCTCTCAGTCATCCTCTGTGACTCCACTGGGAACACGGGCGATCACTCCTATGCCGCATGGGCGGGGAGGGACAGTTAGGGGACACTGTCTCTGGCTTTCTTTCTGCCTAGACACATCACAGTGCCCAGCGACCCTTCATCTTCCCACAGCTACACATGACCTCCTTATTACAGCTTCTCCCCAACATCCCAGGGTGTGGGGGAACTCACTCTTCACTGCACCATATACTTGTCCCTGATTGCTCTTCCTTTAAAACAACAACAGCAAAAACAAAAAACCAAGCTGGGCATGGTAGGGCATGCCTGTAATTCCAGTACTTGGGAGACTGAGACAAGAGGATCACAGGTTTGAACCCAGCATCAGCAACAAAGTGAGACTTTCAGTAACATAGGGAGACCCTGCTTCAAAAGAAAAAATAAAATAGGGCTGGGGATCTAGTTCAGAGGTAGAATGAGCTGTGCACATTGGCACACGCCTATAATCCCAGTTCTTGGGAGGCTAAGATAGGAGGATTGTACATTTGAGGCCAGCCTCAGCAACTTAGTGAGACCATGTTTCAAAATAAAAAAATAAAAAGGACTGGGGGTGTAACTCAAGTGTAGAATGTACCAAGTTCAATCCCAGGTATAGAAAAAAAAAAAAAAAAAAGTAGAATGTCCCTGGAGTCAATCCCCAGTACCAAAACAAACAAACTAAAGAAATTTAAACACACACACACACACACACACACACACACACACACACACACACACACACACACACCATAAAAGCACCTTTCCATTTCCCCTCTGGGTGGGCTTCTACTTCCCCTTTCTGCATGATGAGAACTTCCTCTACAACACAATCTCATGATCCCTTGCCTATGGATGTATTATTCTATTGTTCTAGATGGGATTTATCTTCTCAATCTCTGCAGCTCTAAATTCCTTGGCTTAGCCTTAATGGCACAAGAGGACCACTGAGAGAAACTGGTTTACCGAAAAAGGGTTGTACACTGGGAGATATTTAAAAAAAAAATATTACCTGCAGCACAGGAATACATTAGAAATGCCAGAGAAAAGGGAGAGACTGGGAAGCTTCATGATTCTTAATAACAAAGTCTAAAGTCAATTAGAGTTTACTGATAGAGCTCACCCCACCAAGTGATTTACTTAATATGGAAGACAGATTTAGTAATTACTGGGTTTAGAGGAGAGGTATCAATAGTATTTGTATTTATAAATTCAGAAATAGTGATAGAAAAGAAGTGATTCACACAGGGTCATATCACTAAGTAGTGTCACTTGGACCCAGCTGTCTTGCTGTCCACTCTCTCTTTTTTTTTCTTTTGTGGTACTGGGGATTGAACCCAGGGGCATTCTATCTCTGAGCTATACCCTCTGCCTTTTCTTGTTTTTGAAACAGGGTCTCACTATGTTGCTGAGGCTGTCCTCCAACCTAAGATCCTCCTGTCTCAGCCTCCAAAGTACTGAAATAATAGGTGTGTACCATCATGCCTGGCCTACCATTCTTTCCTGCTTAGTGACCTATGTGAGAAATCTGTAGGTTTTCTACCGAGAAGAGGGATCACTTCAAAGAACCTCATTGAGGGCACTCCACAAATGGAGTGTTTTCCAGGAAGGTTACTGGGTGCTAGTTAGAATTCTTTACAAGGATTAGATTTTTTTTTTTTTTTTTTTAAAGCAGGGGGATAAAATGAAATTGAGACCATGGCCTAACTTGTACTTTAGAGAATGATCTTAGAGGGAAATTATAATATAGAACTTCTTTTGTTTCAGAACGTTTTTCTGAAGCCAGAATAAGATTTAGAAAACACATTTTAGTAGTTTATATCAAGATACAATAAATTGGAGGCTCCCTAGTAAAAGGAGGAGTTATGTGACAGTAAATGCTTCCCTCACCTGCAGTTCTAAGTACACTATTAACTCAGCAAATGGCTTTCCCATTGTATTTGTCTAATATCAGGTGGGTTAATTATTTACAAGGATACTCAGATTAATGTTGTAAGGGAGCTGTCAGGCTGCTTCAAAGTCTCCAGGAAACAGAATTTGCCTTACCTAACCTGTGCGTTTCTTCTGAATACATATAAATCTTTAAACAACCTGTTTTGAGAGAAACTCTCATGTATTGGTTGTTTCCTGAGCAGCAACCACCTCTGTGCTAACCCTGAAGGTAAAACCTCTTGTTTTGTTGTGGTCACTCACATGGATAGGGGCTTCAGCTTTAGCATTGCTTGGACATCTTGCTGACCAAAATGCCAAGGGCAATTGTGAAATATCAAGGGCCGAGGGGCAAGTGTACCAAAGTCAGCCAGAGGTTCTTCTCAACATCTGTATTTGATGAAACCATTCACTGTTGGGAAAAGAGATTTTTTTAGGGGGGGTGGTTATTGGAGATTGTACCCAGAGGCATTCTACTCTGAGCTACACTGGAAGCTCTATTTTCCTTTTTATTTTGAAACAAGATCTCACTAAGTTGAGGAGGGTCTCATTAACTTGCTGAGGCTGGCCGTGAACCTGCAATCCCCCTGACTCAGCCTCCCAAGTACTGGGATTACAGTTGTGTGGCACCACAACCAACTAAGGGAAAATATTGCTTACCTCTGAGGGTTGTAAGGATCAAGTGTGAATTTCATGAGGAACTGTGAACAACAGAGTTGCGTACACATGTTTTCAGACAGGTGATGCCCCCTGGGGGGTCTTTTGAGAATGTCCCTTGTTCTGTGGTTTTACCCAGGTCGACTCTGACTCACAGCAGACCTTTGTTCATCTCGCTGTTACTATAGCAATACTGCATTATTAAATTTTTATTTGCATTTATGCAATGATAGTTTTTGAGATTTCCACATAAATTGGTTCTTACAAATGTGGAAATGCCAAAGATAGGGTGCTTAGCTGAAACGAGTGAAAAGAACCATCTGGGTTCAGCAGAGGCAAAGCAACAATTAAAGATGCTTAATAGTTGTGTAAAGAAATGGAACATTTTATTTTGCCAGGAGCTTGGTGCTTCCAGTGTGTCCTTTACTGAGTGATCACCTCATTTTCAATGTGCAACATCAATCAACAGTATGGTTACTTTTAGTCCTTGAGAAGCTATACAAAAGAGATTTTTGTATCCATATTTACAATATAGTAGACCTGAAGTACCTATTTATATATAACAGCATTTAAACTGGGTACTTGGGAGGGTGCGATAGGAGGATCACAGGTTCGAAGACAGCCTTAGCAACTTAGCTAGACCCTGTTTCAAAATAAAAAATAAATAGGGCTGGGGTGTAGCTCAGAGGTAGAATGCCTCTGGATTTAACTCCCAGTACAATAAATAAATAAATAAATAAATAAATAAATAAATAAATAAATAAATAAGATATCTAATACAGTTTTGGAGATGAATAATAATCATACCAGCCCAGCTATATTCCTTTTTTTTTTTTTTTTTTTTTTTTTGCAATACTGGGGATTGAACTCAGGGACATTCTACCTCTGAGCTACACCCCCAGCCCTATTTTTTATTCTTTTATTTTGAAACCGAGTCTCACTAAGTTGCGGAGTGCCTCACTAGGTAGCTGAGGCTGGCCGTGAACCTGGATCCTCCGGTCTCAGCCTCCTGAATGCTGGGATTACAAGCGTGTGCCACCACGCCCGGCTCCCAGCTATATTCCTGTTTGCATATTCTTTAAACTCTTTTTTTTTTTTTGGTGCAGGGGTGGTCTACTTCTGAACTATACCTCAAGCCCTATTTTCTTTTTTTCATTTTGAAACAGAGTCTGGCTAAGTTGCTGATAGCCTCACTAAGTTGCTGAGGCTGGCCACGAACCTGTGATTCTATTTCAGCTTCCCAAATACTAGGATTATAGGCATGCACCACCACACCTGGCCTCTCTTGCCTGGCTTCCCTCACAAGGTTTTTTTTTTTTTTTTTTTTTTTTTTTTTTTTTGTGGTACTGGGGATTGAACTCGGGCATTCTACCTCCGAGCTATACCCCCAGCCCTATTTTTTATTCTTTATTTTGAAACCGGGTCTCACTAAGTTGCGGAGTGCCTCACTAGGTAGCTGAGGCTGGCCGCGAACCCGGATCCTCCGGTCTCAGCCTCCCGAATGCTGGGATTACAAGCGTGCACCACCACGCCCGGCTCCTCACAAGGTTTATACAACCTTCTTGCTTTAATGTTGCATCATATTAGAATATTCTCTTCCTGTTTATAAGTTTGAAGGATTTTGTATCATTCCGTTTATTTAACCTATTGTAATTCTCTAAACACTTCCCACTTCTTGAGCATTTAAATTGTCTCTGTCTTATGCATTATTCATAATGCAGCTTTTTTCCACATAGTGCACTATTTTTCCACATAGTGGTTGCTTCTCCAAAGTTGTTTCTTTAGGATAACTTTGCAAAAATGGAATGATTGTTCCATGAATATGAATAATGTTCAAGTCTTTAATCCATTGCATTGCATTGCTTTCCAAAAGGACTATTATACAGCACTGTCTGTTTCAGCATTCTTTAATAATAATAATAATCAGCAGAATCACTGAGGATAGATGTCTTTTACTAGACATTTATGGGCAGGTAGATTAGTCATAAGACTATTCTGCTAGAAAGCAGCTCGACTTTGAGAATTATTTAAAGGGAAAAAATTAGGAAGAAACAGGGACTATACCAAGGCACAGGTTTCTAAGGTTTTTTTTCCTACCTCTGAGCTACACCCCCAGCCTTATTTTATTTTTATTTTGAAACAAGGTCTTGCTAGATCGCTAACAGTCTCACTTAATTGCCGAGGGTATTCTCAAATCTGCTATCCTTCCAAGTACTGAGCCTCCCAAGTCGCAGCCTCCCAAGTACTGAGATTACAGGTGTGTGCCACCATGCCTGGTGATTTCTAGGTTTTGACTTTTTTACTTGTACAATTATTTATATCATTTCATGACACTTGGCAGCTCATTGTGTTCAATTAGTGAATTATTCCATTGTGTGTATGTATGCAGGGTCAGGCTGCATCCTGAATACTAGTCCTATTGGAAGAGAGAGAGCATGCTAGACACAAAGTATAAATGTGACTCCCAAGATGCAGGTGTGGGGGTGCATGCTTGTAATCCCAGTACTTGATAGGCTGAAACAGGCGGATGGCAAGTTCAAGGACACCCTCAGCAAGTAGGGACATTCTCATCAACCTAGCGAGACTCTGTTTCCAAATAGAAACAAAATAAGGCTGGGAGTGTAGCTTGGAGATAGAATGCCCCTGAACTCAATCCGCAGCAACACACACAAACACACAAACACACACACACACACACACACACACACACGCCTCACTATGGCTGTTCAAAGAGTTTGATTTATGGTCATACCATATAGGTAGAAGTTGAACATCTCATTACCTCCAGGGACCTGCAGGAATGTGAAACAGCACAGGGATTGATCAGACTGGGCCATCAGGGACGGGGTGAAGTGGTGTAAAGATCTTATCCAAATGGGGACACTGGTACTTGGCTCCAGCTGATGGTGGCCATGAGGGAATGTAGCCTGGAATCTTTTGAGCCTGGTGCTGGAGGCGGTGCTTGTGTTGGTGGGCAAGTCTTCAAAGCTCCAAGGCTGACAGAATGCTACCCTGTCACAGCCTGAGTTCTAGAGTTTTGGAAGCAGCCAGCAGAGTGTAGTCCAGCCATGGCTTAAGCTTTTAAAGTGTCTGGTCAAGTTGGGCATGGTGGTACACGCCTGTAATCCCAGTATTTGGGAGGCTGAGAGGATTATTGCAGGTTCGAAGCCAGCCTCAGCAACCTTGTGAATCTGTCAGTAACTTAGTGAGACCCTATTTCAAAATAAAAAGTAAAATAGGAGCCAGGCGTGGTGGTGCACGCTTGTAATCCCAGCATTCGGGAGGCTGAGACTGGAGGATCCGGGTTCAAGGCCAGCCTCAGCTACCTAGTGAGGCATTCCGCAACTTAGTGAGACTGTTTCAAAATAAACAATAAAAAAGAGGGCTGGGGGTGTAGCTCGGAGGTAGAATGCCCCTGACTTCAATCCCCTGTACCGCAAAACACACACACACACACACACACACACACACACACACACAAGTAAATAAATAAAATAGGACTGGAGGGTGTTGTTTGGAGGCAGAACATCCCTGGGCTCAATCCCCAGTCCCTCCCCTCCCCCCCCCTCTCTCACACACACACACACACACACACGCACGTGCTCAAACCCTTGCATCTATTGTATTTGTGTGTGTGTGTGTGTGTGTGTGCCCATGTGTGTGTTATTGGGGATTGAACTCAGGGGCATTCTACCTCTGAGCTAAATCTCCAGCCCTATTTTATTTTATTTTGAAGCAGGGTTTCTTTGTTTCATTAAGTTGTAGCAGGCCTCACCCAGTTGCTAGGGCTGGCTGAGAACCTGCGATCCTCCTCTCTTAGTCTCCCAAGTAGTAGGATTACAAGTGTGTGCCACCATGCCCAGCTGCGTTTATATGTATTTTGAAGTTCAGCAGTTTCTACGGTTTGTATTTTCCAGATCCCCCAGAGGTCCATGTGTTAAAGACTCAGTTTCTGCCCCATGGTACTGTTGAGTGGAGTCTTTGAGAGGTGGGCCTGGTGGGAGGTCTCCAGGTCATTTCAGGCATGCCCCCTTGAAGGGGACTGTGGGACCCTGGCCATTTTTTCTTTTGCTTTCCGCCACAAGATGAAGAGTTTTGTTCCACCACATACTCCCACCATGACGTGCTGCTCCCAGCCCCCAGCAGAGGCCTAAAAGCAATATGTTCATTGAATCAGGGACTGGAACTCCCAAACTGTGAGCCAAAATAAACCTCTTGATAGGCTGATTATCGTAGGTATTTGTTATAGGGACTATTATGGTTTGGATGTCAAATGTCCTTCCCAAAGCCAATGTTAGGCAATGCGGCGATGTTCATAGGTGAACTGATTGGATTGTGAGGTCTGAGTCCTCACTGGTGGATTAATCCAATTGATGGCTTAATAATTTGGTCTACTGGATGGTAACTGTAGGCAGGTAAGATGTGGCTAAAGGAAGTAGGTCACGGAGGGGGCAGGGGGATGGCCTTGGGCTACATCTGCTCCTGGTCCTTCCTCTTGCTCTCTGCTTCCTTCACCGCCATGAGCGGTGCCACTTTCCTCTACGCACGCCTCGTCACCTTGATGTTTCTGCCATGGAAATGGCTGATGGTGGACTGAACCGCTGAAACCGTGAGCCAAAACTAACCTTTCCTCTTCTATGCTGTTCTTGTCAGGTATCGCGATCACAGAGACCCAAAGCTGACTAACAACAGTGACAGAAAACTAACCGTAGTTTGACGTCAGTTACTCACATATGGGTGTCTGATAAGACCTGCGCAGCATTCACAACATTTGGAAAGAAGTAGTTCACTCCAAGTTCCCACACATGAGGCCAGATAAGACGCTGCACTCTTAAATAGAACATTAAGACAAAACAAAAGCAAAAACTCCAAAACTAAGACATCATGTCAAAAACTACGCATTTGAAATGGTTTCAAAGCTACATAATACCTTAGAACAAACATCCACTGACTTTCTCTGCAAAGGGCCAGAGAGTAAATATTTTAGACTTTGTGAGCCATGAGTCCTCTGTTGCAAGTGTTCAGGCTACCAAAGACAACTGCAAATAAGTGGGTCTGGCTGTGTTCCAGTGAAATTTCATTTACTAATAGAGGCAGCAGCCACATTTGGCTTGAGGGCTTTAGTTTGTCAGTTCCTGCCCTAGAAGGCAGGCAAATTATCCATTCAAAAGGCAATGCCTGGATTAAGTTGCTAGCTCCTGACAGATGTTTAAATTACTTCTTAGTTCTTTGGCTTTACTTCATGTTTTTTTTTTTTTAGAAATGTTTACTGTATGCACCTTAAGTTACTCTGAGGTTGCAGTGGTTTGCCAGTAAATGTTTAACGACTGGTTCTCTGGGGGGATATAAAAGCTTTGAATTGTAGTTTAACAACTTACGATTTCTGTGGTGTAAATACTCCCACCACAGCCAATTTTAATTCATCAACATGACTGAACACGTTGTGGGGATGATATCCAATTGGAGCTGGCTCCGGCATCCTCCTGTCTAAGGGAATAGATCAGTTAGATTCTCTTGGCAGAAGTAACAGAAGTCTCCACTAGTTCTAACAATAACTACAATGTACTGTTCCCTAACAGGCTGGATCTTGGGGCTTCAGAATTGACTAATTCAGGAGCTCGGTGACATCATTAAGGTCCTGGGTTCTTTTCATTGTTCTGTGGTGCTGGCCTTGGCTTGTCAACTTTGTCCTCGGGTTAGCTTCCTTCATGATTAAGAAGTGGCTGGTGTAGTTCCAGGTATCATGTCCAGGTTCAAAAGCATCTGCAGGAAGAAGAGGGGCTTGTTTCTTTCCTATGACTTTTTTATTTTTTTCTGTGGTCCTAGGAGTTGAACCCAGGGATATTCTGCCTGGAGCTACACATGTCCAGCTCTTTTTATTTTTTGTTTTGAAACAGGGTCTTCTCACTAGAGTGCTGAGAGTCTCTCTAGGTTGCTGAGGCTGTCCTTGAACCTGCCATCCTCCTGTTTCAGCTGCTGAAGTACTGCGATTAAGGTGTGCACCACCACGCCTGGCTCCTAAGTCTTTTCTTAGGAGCTAGGAAACATTTCCCGGAGGATTTCCCCTCATAGCTCATTGGCTAAAATTACTTCACTTCCCATCACTTGTCACTCACTGACAGAAGAAAGGGATGCCAATCTCAGCCTATTTCCTGAAACAATGGATTGGACCATCCTTCTCCGAAGCACCTGGCTGCTGGAAAGAGAGCTGACAGATACCTGAACAAAAATAGGGTTAGAATGGAATGGAGGATGGGGTGAACTGTGGGTTTTGAGTGGGCAGTCAGCTCTGTCTGCTATGGTAGACTATAGAGATGAAAGCAAAGCTGCAAATGTGGTAGATCTTATAAAGTATTTCTTTGGATGTTTAATTTGAGGGAAGAATGGAGGAGACTATTACAGCTACTTATTCACAATGCAAAATTATACTTTGGAGAGTCTCAAACTGAAGCCCTAGAGTATAGGAGACTCCTTTGGAAGACTAGTTTTGCTTTGAAACCAGAGATAATTTTATGGTTGATCAAGTCAGTAATTTCTAGGCACATTTCAGGGAAATAGCAATGCTACCATTTAAAAAATTGCCTTAGCCAGGCGTGGTGGTACACACCTGTAACCCTAGTACTTAGGAGGCTGAGACAGGAGGATTTCGGGTTTGAGGCCAGTCTCACCAACTTAGCAAGACCCTGTTTCAAAACTTAAAAATAGGGCTGGGGGTATAGCTCAGAGGTTGAATTCCCCTAGGTTCAATCCTTGGTACCCCCTCTGCCCCCCCAAAAAGTGCTTACAAAATTATACCAAGGAATAAGGAGATATGGTAGAAGAAGTGCAGAACATTGGTTAGGAAAAGTGACCTTGCAAGCAGACCAAGGTTCATATCCCGTTTCTGCTGCTTAATGGTGTTCATAGCAATTGGGAAAACCACTTAATCTCTCTAGCCTGAGTTTCTTTATCTGTAAAATAGAGGTAACAATACCGACCTTCTATGGTTGTAAGCATTAAATAAGATACTGTCTCTAATGCCACTTAACAGCATCTTGGCCTATGGAAATGCTCTGTAAATGGTAGCTCTCTATATTGTTGTTTTCACTCCAAAAGCCAGTATTTTGATTATTACTCTTCCTAGTCCAGTAATTAACACTATTATTATTTCCAGTAATGCATTTTATTTTCTCAAATCAGTTGGTTTAGTATTTATGTCAACATTTTTCGTCAACATTTTTCTTCCAATACCTTTTTTTTTTTTTTTTTTGTGGTACTGGGGGTTGAACTCAGGGGCATTCTACCTCCAAGCTATACCCCCAGACCTATTTTTTATTCTTTATTTTGAAACCGAGTCTCACTAAGTTGCGGAGTGCCTCACTAGGTAGCTGAGGCTGGCCGAGAACCCGGATCCTCTGGTCTCAGCCTCCGGAATGCTGGGATTACAAGCGTGCGCCACCACGCCCGGCTTCTATTTTTAGTTTTTATTTTGAAACAGGGTCTCACTGAGTTGCTGAGGGCTTCACTAAGTTGCTAAGACTGGCCTCAAAACTATGCTCCTCTTGTTTCAGCCTCCCAAGTCCTGGGATTACAGGCGTGCGCCACCGTGCTGGGCCTCTTCCAATACTTCAGTTGTCCACTCGTCCTCCTTTGTCACTCTCCCCAAATTCTCTTGTGAGCCATTTTCTTGAGAAAGCTGTGATCTTAAAGTAAATTCAGCACACAGCTTATTACAGAGTTTAGTTTGCTTATAAATTACCAGGTGGTACATAGTCTATGTACACCAAACAGTACATACTTTGTCATACTTAAAATGATATTTCATTTAATGTTAATTTTCTTATTACAATAATAATACAAGCACAACAACAACTGGGCCAATTTGCTAGATCCATAGAACAAGTATGTCAAGATTCTTACTTTTCCCCTTAAAAAAAATTGTCCTTAACTGTAACTAAGAAGTCTGTTTGACATATCAAAGAGTACCTTATGGAACTTTTTTTTTTTTTTTTTTTTTTTTTTTTTTTTTTTTTTTTTTTTTTTTTTTTTTTTTTTGTATATGTGTGTATGTGGTACTGGTAATGGAACCCAGAGGCATTCTACCTCCGAGCTACATCCCCAGACCAATTTTATTTCTTATTTGGAAACAGGGTCTCACTAGGTTGCTGAGAGCCTCACTAAATTGCTGAGGCTGTCCTTGAACCTATGATTCTACAGTCTTAGCTTCCCAAGTACTAGGATTACATGCATGTGCCACCACACCCGACATCTTATGGAACATTTTTTTCTTGCATGTCTATGGGGCCAGAATCCAGGCACAGCTTGTGGGGTCCTGGGCTGAGGGCCTCACAAAGTTGCAGTCTGCAGTCATGGCATCAGCTGGAATGTGTTCTTAACTGGAGGCTCACCTAGGGAAAAGTCTGCTTCCAAGCTCACTTGGGATGTTGGTAAAAACCAAACAAAACCCTTAAGAGTTTCACGTTCTGCTTTTTTTTTTTTTTTTTTTTGCGGTACTGGGGGTTGAACCCAGGGGCATTCTACCTCCGAGCTACACCCCCAGCCCTATTTTTTATTCTTTATTTTGAAACCGAGTCTCACTAAGTTGCGGAGTGCCTCACTAGGTAGCTGAGGCTGGCCGCGAACCCGGATCCTCTGGTCTCAGCCTCCCGAATGCTGGGATTACAAG
>PVLC010010787.1:0-49301 GCA_004027655.1 Graphiurus murinus
GAACATCAGCACCTATACCTTGTGCATGCACACAGCTGCACACAACACCCACACACATGCAGCTCACACATATGCATAGGTACAGCCGTGTAGCCCATGCATACCTCTACACACACAAGGCTTAGCCACCTGTGCATCATGCACAATAGATCAGATAAACACATGTACATACATGTGTATATATGGCACATTCATCTATAAAAGCACATTTACATAAAGGCACATTCATCCTGGTAAACACTCCCCTCCACACACACGGTACATGAAGCACTCATGTACAGGCACATTTGAGTAAACATATGTGCCTAATACTTGCTCACACACCTGTTCACAGACGATACACAAGCCCATCCACACAGGCATCTGTGCACACAAGCATGCCCACATGTATGCTTGAGCACACTGGCACACACACCTTGACTCCACTCCTAGTCCCCCGGCCCCTCACCTGGGCACATCCTGGCAGCTGGCTGCCCGCGGGTCCCGGCAGGTCTGGAAGCAGGGGCTGGCACAGGCGTCATAGCGCCACTCACAGATGGGGTAGGCAGCCCCTGGGGGCTTGGCATCTAGAAAGGTGACCAGCCCCAGAGACTCATGACTGAGCAAGACTTGGCACCAGAGCAGAGCAGAGGTAACCCCAGCTCAGCCATACCCTCCCTGCCCTGTGGAGGAGACAACAGGACTCTGAGGGGAAAGAGAAAGGGAAAAGCCAAGCTACAGGACAGTATTCATGATGGCTGGGGCCAGTGCCTGGGCAGTCGAGGGGTGGCCACTATGAGCCTGCTGTAAGGAAGAGCCTGGGCAGCTGGTGTGGGTAGGTGGAGTGGGGCTTTGAGGGATGGCCCAGGAGGAGACTTGGGCCCTCAGCCCCTTGGGCCCTTATGCCAGGCTTGCCTTACACCCCTTGACATAGTCGCCTCCTCTCTGCCACATCAGGGCCACTGCAGACCTCTCCCCTCTGAGCCCAAGGCCCTCCTGGGCATTTGGTTCCAACGGGCAAAGCTGCTGTACCCCAAGTTCTTGGAAGAGGCCTGGTGGCCAGTGTGTCAGTAGAGAAAGGTCTGTGGCCTCTGGGGCAGGTTTGCAGGCAGACAAGACCCCAGACAATGTTGGCACAAGCAATCGGTCTCTGAAACTGCAGTCTGAGTAGAGAGTATAGAGGGAGCAGCCCGACCCTGCCAGCCCCTTCCCAGTACCCCGATCCTCACACTGCTACGGACTGTGAAGGAGCCTGGAGACCAGCCCAAGGACTGACATTTGAAGAGCATCAACTATGTGTCAGGCCCAGAGCGAAGCCTGTGGAAGCCAGCCAAGCCCCACAGCACCCTTTTGAGGCAATTGTCCCCATATCACAGGTGAAGTCACAGAGTGATGGAGATTCCCCTCCAAGTACCGAGGACCAAGGTCAGGATTTGAACCCAAGGCTGTCAGCTTCAAAACCCGGGCTTATTCCTCCCAGTGTCTTTCTGAGACGGACACAGGCTAGTTCTGCTGCCATAGCTGGTGATGAGTTTGTCCCAGGTAGGGCTCACTGGAGGACTCAATACACGACTGCTACATACAAGACTAGTTCCTCCAGAGTTTAGGCATCGATCCACATTTTGGGGGTGGGCCCACCGGGCAGGAGGAGGGCAGACGTTGGCCTTGAGTGGGAAGATCAGGGAGCTGCCCCATTGCTGGTTAGGCCTCCCCTGAGGGAGGTGGAGGAGGCTGCTGGCTCTTTAGACTGGAGCCCCAGACAGCAGTCTTTAGGCCCACGAGGCAGACACATGTGCCCATTGGCAGGACACCCAAGCCCTGGACTCCACAAACTGCCACCAGGTTCACTCACCCCCATAAAGGCTGCCTATTCTTAGACCGTATAATTGGCCTGTGGCAGAGACAGGACCAAGGGAACTGGCTGGGCTCCAAGTCACACTGCCCATGACCCTCCAGGCTGCCAACAAGGAGGACAGGCCACCTCCCAACCCAGAGGAGGCTCCTGCTCCTGTGCGGCCTCCCTGTGCCAGGAGGTTGAGGATATTCTGTCTCCTTTGGCAGCTGGAAGGGTGTAATTGGGAGAGGGCAGGAAGAGCAGTTGAGTGAAGTCCCGAGGGTGGTGGCAGGGTGGACACCTACCCAGGAGGCGGAAGAGCGTGCCCTGGCGGAACGCCTCCGTGTGTTCATAGAGCTGCAAAGCCAACCCAAGGCCCGACACATAGAGGAAGGAGCCGGGCTTTGCCAGGGACTCCAGGGCCACCAGGCCCGCCCGCCACGTCCCCCGGTGCAGTGAGAAGGAGGCGTGGTGGCGAAAGGCTTCACCATCCTGCCACTTTGCCAGCTCCACAGACCCGTTGGCCGTGACACGGAGGAAGAAGTTGGGTCTGTCTGCCGCCTCCAGGGATACGGCATCCGGGTCTGCACAGAGCCACAGGGGTAGGTCAGCCCAGCATGCTGGCACACGTCTACACTCAGCGCCTCAGGACAGCAGCCTCCGAGGACTAATGGCCCTGCTTCTCCACGCCCACCCTGACCCTCTCAGCCCCCTACCTCTGCCTGCCAGCTGCCCTCCACTCCCATTGCCTCCATCTAGGAGAAGGGAAGGGTTATAGAAGCCCCCAACTGCTGAGCTTCAGAAGGTGGCTGAACTGCCACCTTTCCTCCTTTCCTCCCTCCCTCTCTCCCTCCCTCCCTCCCTCCTAGCCTCCTCTCCTCCAGCCCCTGCCTCCCTCTTCAAAGAGCCAGGCTGGAGCCAGAATGGACCTTACCGTGGGCCTTGGCCTTGTGCAGAGCAGCTGTCAGCGAGAAGCTCACGATGTCTCCTGGTGCCACATCCTCTGTCCTCACTAGGACCATGTCTCTGCCCATAGCCTTCGTGGCCACCAGGGCACCACCAGCTGCCACGCTGGACAGCTGGTAGGGGCCTTTACCTAGTGCTGGAGAGAAGAGCCCAGTCATAAGCCCTGCTTCCCATCCACCTGTCTCACCCACAGAAAATTGGAGAAGAAGGTGGGTCCCAGACAGGGACTCTTTGTGGCTTCCTATCCTACACCTCAGGGACCTTGATGTCTGTGAGAAGCAAGAGTCGGGAGCCCCAGGCTGGCAGTCCCTGAAGGGAACTGACCCTGTACACAGAGTCTGAATCATCTCTCAGAGATCCTGGGAAGAAGGCCACCCCCAGAGGGCATGTGGGGCTCCCAAGTCTCTCCACAGCTGTCTCACTCCTGAGACATTACCATCGCGGCCACGGCTCTCTATTCAGGGCCACCCCCAAGAGAAGAGCTCACACTTGGTCTCTGCTCACCCACAGCCTTCAAGACGAAGGCCAGGTGGCTTGGGTTCACAATGGTAGTGTTTATTTATTTTAAGTACTTGTTGCTTTTGTGTTTGGGGGTTCCTGTAGTTGTGGGTGTAGGTTAGAGCAAAACATAAGTTTCCTAGAGAGTTGAACAGCCTGTAACTGAGCTTCCCACCCCTGGTGTGCCCTCCTCCTCCCGGCTCATCCCCACCGCTGCCTGAGTTACCTTCCCAGCCACAGTCCTTGCTCAGACTTGCTCCTGGCTCCCTATGGTACTCATGATAGAATGAATTCAGGGGCCCTCCACCCTTCTACTCAGTCTCCCCCTCCTCCCTGGCTCCTGCCACACTGAACTTCTTTGCTTTTCCTTGACAGAACACTGCTCTGTCCTAGTGTGTGTCTTCATCATGTTATTCCACCCCCTCAAAAGTGTCCTCCCTGTTCTGTGCCTGACAAACACCTACTCAGTCTCTGGGGACCAGCTCAAATGTCACCTCCTTGGTGAAGCTCTCCCTGCACCCTATCTTGCCACACACAAATGTCGTCCCGCCCCCTCTGTGTTCCACCAGCCCTTGGAGCAGACACACACAGTTCCCAGCTCTATGATAAAGATCTGGATTGGGGTCCATGTCTGTCTCCCCTCCTAGAGGGGAAATGAGCAGTACTGTGCTGGGAAATGGTGGACAACTGGCTCTCAAGAAATAGACAAAAACCCAAGCAGAGTGTTTGCTGATTTCTGTGGTGTAAATACTCCCAGCATTGGTCAATTTCAAACTACCAAGTGAACAGGGAGTTAGGAACACACACTGGGTGCCAGGGAGGGAGTGCAAGCCGTTCCGGTGCCCTGCTGTGACAGGTCCCATTTACCACTGACTTCCCAGCACCCCACGGGGCCTGGACCAGAGAAAATGTTGGTAGAAGAATGGAGCAAGGCATGGACGAGTGGGTGGGTGGGTGGGTGGAGGATGCTCGAAACAGCTTGTCCTTTGCCAGTTATTGCCACCCAAAATGCCACAGAAGGGAGAAAACTCTGCTCAGAGCTGTCTTGCTGAAATGTCTCTGCTGATGTCATTCAGACCCTGCCTGTCCCAGGGACCACACTTCTCCCATTACAGATTCAGTCCTTCAGGAGTGGAAGGTTGAACCATCAGGAGCCCCTAAGTGCTAACAGTTTGGTAGAACTATGTCTCTGTGAATTATCATGCTATTCCCTGGTCCAGCCCTCATCTCACAGACCCCCTAACTTGTGTCCTTGTCTCTAGTCTGTTCCCCTCCTGGCCCTACTCCTGCTACGGGGATGCTTCTCAACCCAAAATTGGGTAATGCAGCTAAGTGAGGACAACGCCTCAGGCCTATACTCACATAGGCAGCTGCTACAGGATGATACCTTGAGGAGGGTTGGGGGTCAAAGGTGGATGGCACTGAGGACCAGAGGAGCAGCTACCTCTGCCAAAGCCTGACCTGGGCCCAAATGGACAAAACTCAGTGCTGAAAGCTACTTTGGGCAACTCTGACCACTCCCGCTGCCCATTCCACCCCAGTGATTAAATTGACTAAATGGCTCTACCTGGACACTAACCTCCCTTAGGTACTTAGTCATGACCTGTGATTTCATCCTCATTAATGATCTAGGTGTTTGAGCCCATCTGGGTACCCTGGGACCTTGGCTATATTTGAAGATGAATCTGACAGGCCATATGTTTTGTCCCAGCTATCCTCGGAAAGAGCAGTTTGCATTTGCTTTTGCCAACTCAAATCTTCAGAGAATGCAAGACGATATTCCGTGGGCCTGATGAGCTAGCTAGGAAGGCAGCGGAGCAGATGCATTGGTGCAAATGGGGCTTTTACCTCCCAGCAGAGCTGCGCTGGGTGCACAGGATCCCTGGGAAACTGGAAGGCCTGAGCTCTACCAGGGGCTGCAGGAGCTGCTCAGGACAGGTTCCTGCACCCCAGGTCCTGCATTGTCAGAGCCTTCTCTGCATGATGGGGTCCCTCTCAGCCCCATGCCATGGCTCTTCCAGGGCCAGCAGCACCTCAGGCTAAACAATGCTGATGGGGCAAGGGGCAGGGCTGGCCGTGCCCTGGCCCCTGAGGCTCCATTTGGGGACAATGAGCTTACCTTTATTAAAGAAGTCACAGTCATAAGCTGAAAGAGAAGAACAGAGGCTTCTTAAGAGCTAGATCAGAGGCTGAAACAGATGCTCAGATCCAGGGCCTGAGCACCCCAGGATCCTGCAACTTCCCCAAGCGAGGAGCCTGATCTGCCTCCCAAACTCCAAAATCTAAGGATAGTCTGAGATCCACGTATCTTAATGGTTCCATGTATCTTAATGGTTCCTCTCTTCACCCACAGCATAAGGTTCAAAACCTAGCCCAGAGTATGCACTCAGCAATGTGTTGGATGGATGCATAGATGGATGAATGAATGAATGAATGATTGGACCCTGAAAAGAAGGCTTAGAAACAAGGGGTGGGAGCTTCAGTTGGAAATGCTGTGGAAGATTCCAGAGGAGGAATACAAGCATAAGACAGCTTTGGGTGTAAAAGGGATCAAGGGTCTCCAGGATTCCAGGCTTTTTCCAGCTCCTCCCAGGCTCAACTAAAGTGCTTCCACCAACCAGCCAGGTGTTGACAAACGCATACCAGCGTGGGCTCAACGCGCCCTCTAGTGGTCTAGCTCAGCGCTACAGCCTGCCCCTGGACACCACAGCTTTAGATTCCTCCCTGCACAGGAGTGAGCTGGGAACCTGGGATCTGGGTCAAGGAGGGGACTGCTTCACACACAAGTGTGTGAAGAGAGTCACCAGCTCCACTCCACTCCCTAAGCCCATGGTCTACACGTTTGGCGGGCACTAGGGGTCAGGAGACGACCTGCCCTGTGGCTATATGCAAGCACTTTCCTTTCATTTGTGGATTCAGAAATTGAACTAGAAAATTAGATATCCAGGTCTCTAGTTTCAGGTGTGTACCCAATTAATGGCAGGTGGCCCAGAAGAGTCCTAAAGGAAAGGAGGTTTTTAAAGGCAAAATGAGGGGATTAGACTGGAGTTCAAATCCCATCTCTCTCATTCATCAACTGACCATACTGGGGCAGGTTACTTAACATCTCCCAAATTTAGTATCCTCTGTTAAAATGGGACCAATACTGGCCCTTGCCTGGACTCTGGGTAATGCAAAATGCTCACCTCAGTGCAAAATTTAAGGAGGCCCCCAAGTCTCAGTAAGTAAGATTGTGAAACTTGTCAGAACAAAAATGGAGTGGCTTGTGTCAAACTCTAACAGCAACAACAACATAATACATAAAGCCAGAAAGGCATGAAGAAAGGGCTCTCATGCAACATATTCCTGGCAATAGGGATGGTGGCAAAAGACTGCCAGAGCCACAACTTCACACAAAGAATACTTCTACAAGGACATCTGTCCTATAACTGTTCAAACTTGAAATACCACCCACCCTCACTTTTACTGATCCTTGGATACCCTGGGTTCTAATCTTTATAGCCAAGGTTATTGCTTTCAAAATATCTTATGTAAACCTCCTTATTTTGCCTTTAAAAAACCTTCTTTCCCTCAATCCCTTTGTTTTGGGGTTTTTTGTGTGTGTGTGTGTGTGTGTGTGTGTGTGTGTGTGTGTGTATTTGTTTGTTTTTGTCGTTTCTTTTTGGTACAGGGATTGTACCCAGAGCATTGTACTTGTAAGGCAAGTGCTTTGCCACTAAGCTACATCCCAAACCATCTCAACCTCTTTGTTTAGTATGGCACATATATTCCCATCACAGTGCTCTTCCCAAATAAGTTTATTAATCTCTGGAGAACTTTTCTTTCTGAGTTATTTAGGTTAACGAGATAAGTCCTACTTTAGTGTAATGTTTTTAACATATTAAAATTAATGCAACAAATCCATGATAAGCAAAATATCAAAAACTTAAAACACAGACTGGATCAGTAACAACAGTGAACCGCTGAGCCATAGTGGAGCCCGAGGCAAAGAGAAAAATCAATAATCTTGATCCTTTGATATTTTTGTTCACCAAGGATATTTTTGCAGTAATTTTTCTTTTTTAAAAAATACTGCACTAGAATGTTATTTTGCTTGATTCCTGAGTGTTCTGGTGCCCTCTTATGTCTAATGCTCTAAGTGAGCACCACACTTGCCTCCTGATTATAAAACAATGTACTGCACATGTGGCATGAAGCCTGGCTCACAGTAGATCCTCAGCAAATGTGTGTTTCCCTCTTCTTTCTGTAGGATCATTATCAGAGAAGCAGAGGAAGAGGGAGACTGCATGAGGCTCCAGGGCATATGTAGAAAAGGGTCTCAGGGGCAAACAGGAAGAGGAAAGGGAGGCCAAGGCAAGTGCTCCCTATCTTCTTCCTGGGATCCTCCCATCTGGAGGACATGCCAGCACTCATGTGTCCATGAAAAGCAGCTGAGACCCCCATAATAGTGTAGATCGTGGTGCCAAGTACTTTATATGCAGCGTCTCATTTGCACACCCTGCAGGACAGTTATCTTCACCCCTCTGCTACAGAGAAGGAAGCTCAGAGTACAAGGAATGTATGCAGGCCAGTTGGCTCTGTGGAGTTGGGGTCTGAACCCTGACAGTCTGATTCCCAGAGCCTGGGTGACCATCACTGCATCCCAACACAGGGCGATCTTGCCCCAGGAAAATCCATTGTGTACGGGAATAACCAATAAGCTATTAAGTAATCATTTAACCTTCTTTTTCTTCTTTTTTTTTTTTTTTTGCAGCACTGGGGATTAAACCCAGGGGCATTCTACCTCTAAGCTATACCTCCAGCCCTATTTTTTATTCTTTATTTTGAAACAGGATCTCACTAACCTGCAGAGAGCTTCACTAAGTAGCTGAGGCTGGCTGCAAACCCAGATCTTCCCATCTCAGCCTCCCAAGTACTGGGATTATAAGCGTGCATCACCATGCCTACCTTCATCTAACCTTCTATATATTTTATTTCTTTTAAATATTAATTTGGTATATTTAATAGTAACATCATTTTAATAATTCTGTCTTGTGTTATATATTCACACTACCAACAGAATATGTGAATATCTATTTATGCATACACATGAACATGTGCATATGTGTGGTTCAAAATATTTTTATTTGATAGAGGTGTCCAATAAACAGTATTTATAGACCACCACTCCTTGGAATAAATGGATAACTTGTGCTGCTCTGATGGAACTTCCATTGTTTGGCTGACAAAGGGTATTTTACATTTATTATCCCATCCAGTTCTCACTATAAACCTGGTGGGGCAGGTCTATTGCTATTTTTCAGATAAGAACATCAAGCCCGGTGAGGCTGGGCGGCTTGTCTGAGGTGCGCAGCATACAAGTGGTGGACCAGGAAACCCCAGCTCCAGACTCCTCTAGCAAAAAAGTGGCCCAGAGCCCGGCTTGCATGAGACCACCTAGGGATGAACCTTGGCGCCACCACTAACCTGCATGGCTTGAGCACACCGCTGAACCTCTCTCAAGGCCACAGCTTCTCCAACTGTGACATAGGAGTACACAGTCCAATTTCAAAGGTGTGTGTAAGAACTCAGTGAATAACACACACACAGCAGTGGGTGCCTGGCGCATACTGAACACTCTAAATTCTAGCCAGAGGGATGCAGGGCACCCCGCTCTGTCCCCTAGGATGACGGGTCTGGGACACTCACGGCAGAGGCGGGGGGTCCGCCAGTCGATGGCTACCCCATGCTGGCAGCACTGGTGGGCATAGGCAGACACGCTGGTACAGAAGCACTCGCAGTCTCCACCCCGGCTGCACCCGCATGTGTCTGTCAGGCAGTTTGAATAAAACCAAGTGACATCAACCTGGGGAGGTCAGAGGTCAGAGGTCAGGGGACACATCCTGAATATCAGACCTGCAGCTTTTCAGCTGCTGGCCACCAGAACAAACATGTAGAGGCCACGGAATGGGGTGAGCTGCTCATGTGGGGTATGGGGTGATGGGGATGGGGACAGCCAGCTCAGAAGGAAACAACTCCATGAAACAGGCAGACCTCCACTGGAGGCGTATGCTCTCTCCTCCCCTGAGCCCAGGCTGCTGGATCCAGGGGCTGAGAGAGTGGCTGGAGAACAGGTGGGGAGTCTGAACTGCCCAGCCAGGTTGGGGACAGCCAAGCCAGTTCTACCGTGCCCTTTAAGGCCCTGGTGGTGCCTGCAGAGCTGAGCCCCAGCGCTCCTCTCTCTCCACGAGGGTGGAGCAGGCAAGAGGCAGGACCATCCACTCTGCAGCACAGCTTCTAAATAAGGAGCCAGACTAAGATGGGTTTGCAGAGGGCACAGAAACTGTTGGCTGGATGGCTGTCCCCAGTCATCTGGGAAAACGTGTGGACTCTGAGCAGGCTGGAGGCAAGGGGATGTCAGAGATGAGTCTTCCCCTAGACCTGAGGTGTCTCTTTGGGGGTAAGGAGGAGTCTGAGAGCAGAAGGGACCCTGGGAATGTGGGAAGGGGCCAAGGTGGGGTCCACTCACCACAGGGTGACAGGTTTCAAACACCTCACTGAGCAGGATGCCGCACTCCTTCTTGGCAAATGGTTCTCGGAGAGGATTCAGGACACAGGTATCCCGCGGGTCAAGGGTATCTGGACACTGAGGTGCAAAGGTAGAGCTGTTGACCTCCCCAACCCCCAAATGCCTGTTGCCTGGGGTGGCTGCTAGGAACCCCGTCTCCTGGTATTCTCATCTTTGTGTAACATCTTTCCCTCAAGAGCACTGTCTTAATGTGCTCCAACCTAATGTGGCACCAACCTACTGTGGCAAAAGTGATGGGACAGACATGTTGTGTACATGGAATTGTGTGATTATGTTATGATTATCTTATGATTGCAGAGCCCATCTTGCTGGCTGTGAGAGAGTGAACAGACATTGGGAAGCCTCCATGATAGGAAGTATGGGTGATCTCCAGGAATTGAGGGTGGTCCCTGGCAAAGAGCTAGCCCAAAAGCGAAAGCCCTCAATCCTACAGGGGCCAGGAGCTGAATGCTGTCCACAGCCACACAGGGGGCAAAGCAGTTCCCTCCCCAGTCGAGCCCCATGGGAGAGCCCAGCCCTGGCTGCCCTTGAGTACAGCCTTTTGAGAGCAAAGCAGATAACCAATTCATGTACCCTGATGTGTTGTTTAGTATTTCTAAGCCTAAATAGTATTATTACTCAGCAATACATAACTAATACAGATTTCCCTAATGTCTGCTAGGTCATCTTCCTCAGGCCTACATTTTCATTGGAGCCCCTCAGGGAATGCCTAAAGGTATAAGCAAGAGATAAATACAAGGCAGTGTGGTGATTGGGGGTGGGGGAAAAGCAACAGAGGTTAGTTACTCACTCAGCTTCTTTAAAATGGGAGTGTGTTAGGGCATACTTTTCTGAAACTGTTGGAGCAGACACCTCAGGATTACACTGGGCTCCAAGCCATTCCCAACTGCTCCTCCTGCCCCATCTACAGAGGCTCAACTCTATCTATCCCTCAACAGAGATCATTCAATCCAGGAAAGGCTAATATGTAATGCTCACATCACCACCCTCCACCACTATACCCATGGCAAACATAAAGAATCACCTGCAGTCCTCCTTCCTGGGGAACCTGACACAAGTCCTAGATATTTCCACATGTAGCTCCCCAAGCAGCCTCTTCTGACTGATGAGTTGTCACATCAACTGGAGTCTATTTACCATCCCTCTCCTGGCACAGAGCCCTCATGTCACAGAGGATCACATAAAAGATGTTCAGGGTCACCCAGCACGTCAATGGATGGTCGCCTGCTTCACCTTCCCCACTAGGTGGCCCTCTCTCCTCGGACAGAGACTGCCTCCTTCTCAAACCTCCCCACCAGCATCCTCCCACCGAGGCTTGGCCCAGGGCAGGGTGGGCAGCAGCACAGAGTCTAGGGCTGGGGATGGCGGTCAGAGGCTGAGAGAGCATTCCCAGAGGCAACCTCACACAACATCTCTTTTCCCTGACCTGGGGCCTGGTTCAGTGTAGCCAGCGCCCATCTGAGTGAGGGGCACAAACTAGCCTGAGGGGCCTTACCTCAACTGCAGCCCAGCTGCTGCCATACTCCTGGGGGTTAGTTAACTCTAGGTTCTCTGGGGTCCTCATCTCATTGATGGTTTTTAAATCAAAGTTCCCACAGAGGCCTGCCAGCTGGCCCTGAAAAGAAGAGAGAGCTCCAGGTCAGTTACTGGCACATCACGGGTGAGCCATGGGCAGAGACGTCACCGTGAGCCCAGATCTAGAAGCAAATGCTGGGGCCACAATCTCAAGAGGGATGGGGCAAAGTCAGAGGAGAAGGGGCTCAGAGTTGGTTGGGGCAGATAGGACAGAGACATGCTTTTCTCGGCTCCTCTGAAAGAGACGGCTCATCCATGGACACCCAGCAGCTTGGCTCATCCCCAGGCAAAATCAGAGGCAGAATCGCTCTGCTCATGTGATTACCTGCCACTGAGGCCCAGCCTGGATGTGCACTGTGGTTCTCTGGTCCCAAAGGAGGGTGATGTGCTCCCGTGGGAAATGCACCAGCGTGAAGAACCCTGCTCGCCACGTGTGGACCTCCTGCTTCTTGTCCAGGAAGCTCTCAGGACTCTAGGAGGACAGAGGTGGTCAGTTCTGAGGCCCAAGTGCTCCTCAGTGCCTGGGCCAGCTGATCCTGGCTACAATCGCTGCCCAGTCCCAGGGTGCACCAACATCGCTACCTCCCACGTGCCGTGACATTCACCTCTGTTCCTGACCCTGGCCAAGGGACTCAGCCTGACCTTCTGACTTGATGGCATTCTGGTCCTTAGCCCTCTTCTGCCTCAGCCCCCCTGTAACCTGTACATTGTTTACACAACCCTCACCAGTACCGGGCCTTACAGGATTTCCTGTGTCATCATCAAAGATGATGAGTGAACTCCCGACGTTGATGGAAATAAATTTTCTGCAGGTGATACCAGAGCTGTAGCAGTTCACATTTTCTATGATCACAGAGAAGCTGAAATCTGATGTGCTCTGAAGAAAAGAAGCATGAATCCAATAAAACCAGGGAGAGAAGAGATCCTGCTGAGATCACAGAGGTGGAGGGGCCTGGACTTTGAAGTGGTTTTTAACCCACTTCTTATTAGCCATGAGACTTTGGGCAACTTACTTCGGTTCTCAGGAGCTCAGTTTCATTTCTTGAGTGCCTTTTAGAGTGTTTAGTATATCTGCCTCTCCCAAAATGATCTGATGAATGAGTTCATTGATATCATAGGGATGGCTAGTATTGCAGGGGTGTAGACCGGAGCACTGTCTTACATACACTTTGATGTAAGTCTTTTTTGAAGGGCAGCTTGCCAGCAGTGAACAGCATTTTAAACGTACATTTTTTGTTTGTTTGTTTTTGGTACTAGGGATTGAACCCAGGGGCATTCTACTTCTGAGCTACGTCTCCAGACTTTAATTTTTTTTTTAAATTTTGAAACAGAGTCTCACTAAGTTGCTGAGGCTGGCCTGGAACCTGTGATCTTCTTGTCTTACTCTCCCAAGTACTGGGATTACAGGTGTGCACCACCACGCCCAACTAAATGTACATAAAATTTTATATAGCAATTCCTCCTCTAAGAATCTAAAGAGTGGGGCACTTGTCTAGCATGTGCAAGGCCTTGGGTTCAATCCCCAGCACCACAAACAAAACAAAGAATCTAGAGATACATCCACACAAGTATTTGCAGCATTTAAATATTGAAAACAACCTTAGTGCTCATCGATGGGGAATAATTAAACAAAATAGAGTATATTCTTTCTATAGAAGGTCCTACTCAGCTGTTAGAAATAAAAGAGTATGAAAAAAAGAGTATGTACTGACAATATGAAATATAATGCTAAGGTATACTTCTAAGTTAAAAAAGCAAACTGCATATTCCTATTCATATAAACTCAAGTGTGTGCCTGTGTGTGTGTGTGTGTGTGTGTGTGCAATATTTGTTTGTGTGTCTTGCAGGATTCCCCTCTGTTAGGAGTGGTTATTTAGCAGGGGACGGGAACAGGAGAGATGTGAAGGGGAATATTTGTTTTTAATATATTCTATATTGTTTTAAGTTTTAGTCAATTACTATAATAGAAGCTCAAAAAGCATTAGCTTATTCTCTTGCAGACAGGAAAGACTCTCAGGACCAATGGAGCTGGGTTCTTGTGGTACATAGACAGGCATGGGGTCCCATCCAGTGGGGTTCTGGCTTGCTCCTCAACACTCCTTTCAGTCTCTGGCAGCCACACCTCAGGGCTTAGGTCCCCTGCCCACCCACCCAATTATGCATCAAATTGAAGTCCAGAGCATCAACATACCCTGACAGGTCCTCAGCCCCAGTGGCTCTGCGTCCCCATGGAACCAGCTGGGAAGACATCCAGGAACTTACCTTGACCAGGTGCACTTTGCAGGCCCCCACGAAGTCAAATGGGAGCCCATCAAACGTGCGGTAGTGCCGGTCTCCGTACGCAGTGCAGGTGGAGGCGCAGGGGTACAGAGTGCACTGGAACGAGCCCCGCTGACACATGCTGAAACACACACCCAGACCAGCTCGCAGGCACACCCCACCCCACACTTGCATACAGCTGGCAGTCACTGCTCGCTGAATGCACACTGCCCTCAGGCAAGGGGTCAGCAAACACCTCCAAACTCCCACAGAAGCCTGGAGGGCAGTATTGTGATCCCCATCTTATGTAGGAGTCACTGGGGATCAGAGAGGTGAATAATGGAGTAAATAATGGAGCTGCGATCTGGCCCAGATGTCTTTGACTCCAAATTCCATACTCTCTTTATCACTTTATTCCTTCATTCATTCATTCAACAAATATTAGGCACCTCCTATATCCCAGGCACTCTTGCAGGAGTTTGGATACATCAATGAATGAAACAGCAAGAAAACCCTCTGCCACCTTAGCACAAATTAGAGGGGAGAGATAAACACTAAAATAGTAAGTCTGAGCACATAATATAATGTATTGGAAGGCAATGATGAAGGGGATATGTGTGGGAAAGGGTTATAATTTTAAACAGGATGGTCACAGGACAGACAAGCAGAGTCTTTAAGGAGGTAAGAGAGTTAACTATATGGAAGAAGAGCATTCTGGGAAGAGGGTACGGTCTGGAAAGTCCCTGGGGACACTTGAGAGAGATAACATGGCTAGAATGGATGACATGAGGGCAAGAGAGTTGAAGAATTCAGAGGGATTATGGAGGGTCAGATGACATAGGTCTAAGAAGCTTGTAAGAATGTTAGCTTTTGCTAGGAATGAAAGAGGAAGCCACTGGAGGAAGGGATCATGGGAAAGACCAGTTGGGAGGCTGCCACAGCAAGCCAGGGAAGAGATGAGCAGGGTAGCAAGGAAGATGTGGTGGAAGGAGGAAGAAGTAGTCATATTTAGTTATATTTTGAAGGCAGAACCAAAAGGATTTTCAGACTACTTGGAAATGGGTAAGGAAAGAGAAGACTCAAGGATGAGTCCAAGTTTGTTGGCCTGAACCCTAAAAGAATGACATGAAGTTGAGGTATGAACTAGCTGAGTTGTTGGAAGTAACAAGATCTGTAGATTGGCCACTTACTCCCCTAGGGTTGAGAAAGATCATTGGAAGATAAAAAAAAAAAAAAAACTGAGATGCTAGGAGATACTGGATATTAAAATCTCCAAGAACTAGGGCAGGAGTAGAATTAGATGGAGTGTCCAGAGCTTAAACCTTCAGGAGTAAAGGGGCATGACATGGGGATCTTCACATGACAACAAGGGGCAGGCTCTCTCTGCTCACATGCCATAGACCTACACGACCATTCACCAACTCCACATCTCTCTACACCTGTGCAAACATCCAATCACCCCCCTCCCTTACATGACTTACAACTCAGCTATCCAAGCAGTGCTGTCAATACTCTCACTGTGACTGACTTTACACTGTTGACATGATGTCACTGAACACAGAGTTAGGAAGAAATGGGCATCCAGACCCCATCCGGAACTGATCCCAGCAAATGCTCAAGCCACGCTAACCCAGACACATCCCCAGGACCCACCTCCCCACTGGAGAGCAGCTGAAGTCGGGATACAGTAGCATGCTCCTCGAGGGGGCATGTTGAGAAGGTGTGGACTTGAGTTAGGAAGGTAGAATTTTTTAAACCAAGTTAAATAAAAATCATCTATATATCTCTCAGTCTCCTCTCCTAAGGGAGAAAAGACACCTACCCTATGACCAGTCAGCTTTGCTGAAAAGATAAAAACCCTTCATGTCAGGGTTCCAAATCCTAAAAAAAATCCCAGCAGCCCCTTGGCCCTGGCTCTAATCTCTCCCCACCTTCTGCCTTAGATCTGATTCCAAGCCCAGTGCTCACAGGAAAGGATTCAGCAGAGCTCAGCTCTATCCCTGCCTGTGGGTGGGGGTGCTGATTTGGGGACTGGAATCCAGTGAAGGGGTAGAAGTGGATTCATTTCTGGGCCAGAGCACCCTTGGGCAAGTTCAGACCAGCCAGGCCCAATCTCTACCCACCTGGACCCCTGGCCAGCTCTGGCCCATCAGTCATGAAATCCCACAATACTTGAGATACCTGTGCAGAGCTCTGTGTCCTAACATTATACCCAGGGACTTCTGGGGTCAGACAGCCAGGATTCTGGCCCCTCAGGTCCACCCTGATGTATTTGGGGAAAACAGCCTTGAAGCAGATAGGTTTCACTGTGACGCTGCTGCTAACATGGAAAGAAATGCCATGCCCACTCTTTGGGCCAGAGAAACAGAACAGTTTAGCATGGGACAGGAACTGGGACTCAGCTCAGCTAGCTGGATGGACCTCCAAGATGAACCTCTCTGAGCTTCTCTGCTGGGCTCCTGGGCCCAGAGTCAGATGCTTCCTGCTCACATCAAGCCACTGAGGGCTGGTTCCTGACATTGGAACAGTGGCTGAGTTTGCTCTCCAACATCAGGGCACCAGTTTCTTATTTTTAAGCCCCTCCCCCAGCACTCTCCCCATCAGACTGAGAAGACCGAGTCTCTACCCACCACCTACTCCCTGCTGCCTGGCTCAGCACAGGCTCTACACAACTAGCCTCAAGTCTGTTTCCATAGAACCCAATATAGTAGACTCCCACAGAAGTGTACTTATATTACAGAACACCAAGTCTGCATACATACTCATATATGCACTCAATTTTGTATTTAGTCATTTATATATTCATAGGCAAAATGCAAATGCACACTTACACATATTCACTTATATGTGAATATAATTATGTATATCTAATGCACACACATATTCACATAATTTTCATATACACATCCACACATACTAATAGATGCATATGCATATAAACTCACCTATATGCATATACATAAATTCCTAATTGCATGTATTCATGAATATACTCAACTTTATGAATGCCTGCCTTTTCATATACATCCAGGTTACAGGCATGTTCACCTACACAGTCTGTGCACTTTGGATTTGCATCCACCCTTACATATTCATATAAAGATGCAAACACATTGTCATAGTTACAAATATAAAAGTATGCACATTCATGTACATCTCTGAGCAAACTCACATTCATGCAAACAGTCACAAAATACTTCAAAATCTTTTTATATACATACACTTGTATATATACATAAATCCCTACAAAACGTAAACACACAACATGAATATGGACATGGTAGACAGGAATGCTATACTCAGGATAATGCATTCAATTTCCTTCCTACCAAAATCAAAGCCTGCTCAGGATCTTCACTTACCAGGTATGGCAGGGAGACATCACCTGGTCCCCAGGGAAATACTCCTTCCCCTTCCACGTGCATGGGCACTCTTCTGGTGGAAAACATGCATCCCCATGTCTGAGCAGGCTATAGGAACACAGCAAGCAAGTGGTCAGATGAGCACCCTTCCCAGATCTGTGAAGAACTGTGCATACATGGATGCCTTGGGGTACCTCTCAGCACTTACCCTACAAAATTTTTATTAGATTCTGGACATTATGAATTTTACTGTATACTAGGAAGACCTCCCTTAATAACCCCTGGCCTTGAGAACAGAGCTACTGTAGACAAACTAACAAATTCCAAATGTAAGTCTTGAAAAGATCAAGCTAACAAACAAATAAATTAACTGCCTCCAATATCAAAACTCAACACTCAATAAAGAAATTCAACCAAACTAAAGCACACAACAATGTAAAATTCATAATGTCCAGCATCTAATAAAATTTTTGTGGATATGAAAAAAACAGGAAAATATGATCCATAAGCAGGAATTAACTCAGTCAATAATTAAAACAGACTGATAGACTGATTGCTTTACATTAAAATAAAGAGGAAGGCAAAATTTTTCACTACTATTATTTCTATTAGAAAATACAGTGTAGGTCCTTGCCAGTACAACAAGGCAAAGAAAAAACAAATGCAAAGTGTAAAAAAAATGGAAATGAAGAAAACTGCTTATACTCACAGATCATACTATCATATATTGAAATCCTAAGGAATCTAAAAAACAGGCCACTATAATTAATTAAATGAATTTAGCAAGATTGCAGAATACAAGCGTAGCACACAAAAGTAATCTGTGTTTCTATGTTCCCACAATGAACAAAAATGAAATGAAGTCAATAAAATATCATTTATAGTATCAACGAAAATCAATACCTATCAATATCAATCACAAATATGCAAAACCTTTATGTGAAAACTATAAAACATTGCTGAGATAAATGAAAAGACAATAATTAGGGAGATAATACCATAGTTGTGGATTAGACAACTCACTGGCATTAAGATGTGATTTCTCCCCCAATCAACACAATCCTAATCAAAATTCCATAGACTTTTTTTTTTTTCAGAAACTGACAAACTGACCCTAAATTTACACAAAAATGCAAAAACCTAGAAGTGTCAAACAATTTTGAAAAAGAACAAAGCTGAAGGACTCTCATTCCAGATTGCAAGGCTTACTATATAGTTTTTAAAATCTAGACAATGTGACAATGACGGAAAGAAACTCCATACTTAATTGAGACCCACTGTTGTGTTGGGAAAGCCACAAATGTCATTTTCTATAGTTTTTTCCCCGTGGCACATCCAATTTTCAAGAGAAGAATCCTCTCCCATCTCTGGTTGATAGGCCAAAGTCTCCATGCCACCATCCTGGGAACCAGCCTGGGGAAGTGGGCTGGGAAGAGGCTGGCTTTCACTTAACCTTATTTCCACTCTCTATCACTCCTCTCTTGGTACCACTGAAATCAAAGTCTTTGATTTGGTTTCTCCAGAAATCCTTCCCACCTTTCTCCTGCTGGATGAGGCTAGGACAGTGGCCCCAGCAGGTGCAGGAGGGGATCTAAAGTTTTAGTTGCTCCTTAAACAGACCTACCACTAATTCTCCTGTCTTCCTTCCACCACCCCTTTCTGGGATGCCTGCAGCTGCCCGCTCCTGAAGCTTTCAACATAATGTAGGTTGTTTCTCTTTGGTCTTCTCCTGAGAAAGCCTCAGCTGTCAACCTCTGCTCTGCACATCTGCCCACATTCCTTCTCCAAAAACTATTGACCTATCTCATGCCACCATCATTCCTACTCTTTTTCTATGTCCCTGGGGATTTTATATCTTTTTTTAAAATTTCATTACCAACATTTAACTGCAGTTATGGGAGGAAGCAGGAAAAAAAAAAAGCATGTGCTTAATCCACTCTATTGTGCCTGAAGCTACTTAACCTTTCTAAGCCTTTTTTTCATGCATAAAATGTGGATAATGACAGCTTCCTCCCAAGGTCATTAGGAGAATTTAATTATGGGCATGGGCACACTGCCCAGCACCAAGTAGCTACAATAAATATTGGTTCCCTGCCTTTCTTTCCTCCATAATTTCACTGGACACCAGCAACAGGTTGGCTTCACCACCTTCCACTGTCGGCCCCAGGCCCTGTCTCTAGTCACTTTCTGAGGGGTCTTCATTGCTGCCCACCATCCGCCACTCCTTCCTTGCCCTTAGCAGAGCTGCCGGCACCTGCTATATACCCACCACAAGAAAGAGCATGAGAAGACTCAAGGCTGTGGCTTCTGTCCTCTAGTTGACCCTAATTTGTAGAGTTCCCTCTCCTTACCCTTTTGGAGGCAAATTCATTCCATGCAAATACATGGGATCCAGATGAGGAAAGACAAAGAGAGACCTGTGGGCCCAGGGGGTCTCAGACAGGGGTTGGTGAGGATGGTACTAGAGCATCTTTGGGTGCCCTGTCTCAGCAAGAAGACATTCCAGGGTAGTGGGAAATGCCCACCCTTCCCACACTAGTGAGACTGTAATAATTCCCCCTTGGCGAGCCCCTGAAGAATGTGCATAGGCTCGTTATAGGACATTTGATACAGTGCTCAATGAATCATTGGCAGAAGACCTAGGTGTGGAGTAAGGAAATTTGGGGTTGAGTCATGGTTCCTTGGGCAGACTACTTCCCTCTACCCTGCCTTTGGCCTCAGTTTCTTCACCTACAAAATGAGAATAAGCATCCTCCCCTTTTTTCTCCTACAGTTGCTCTGGAATTGAAGGAGGTAATATTAAAGTGTCTTACAATCCGTAAAGCTCTAACTGGCTGTCCCCTCTCATTTTCAGCTCAAATCCCTGATCTTCATCTCATTTTTCTTGGCTGCCAAGCCTGGGCCAGGACTCCCAGCCGACCACTAATCTTTGCATAGGTGGAAAGGCACAGCCTAGTGCTGCTAAGTCATGGGAAAAGGTGCCCAGCGGTTTCTTTGGCTCAGACCTGGGAATGAGCACTGGCAGAGCTGGAAGCCAGTCCCTATGTACAGAGCACACAGAGGGAGTGCATGCGCGCGTGCACACACACACACACACACACACACACACACACACACACACACACACACACTTCAGCTCCTGCAGCTCATAGGGCTTCAATGACAGTGTGTTTGGGGGACCTAGGAAGGAGACATTTTCATTGGGTGGGGCCTTTCTTCTTTAAGGATTCCAAGGGCACCAGCCCTCCACCTGAGGGCTCTTCTCAGAACTGTGCCAAGAAAGAGATTGAGAGCTAGCTGGGCACGATGGGGCACATTGTACTGGCATTAAAGGCTGAGACACGGAAGATCAACTTAGCCTGGGCAACTTAGTGAAAGCCTGTTTCGAAATTACAAATTTCAAGGGCTGAGAGTGTAGTGTACTGGTCATAAGAAAGAAATATACATAGGTTGAGGGCAGAAGCATGGGTTTCCTCTTACATGGGTTTCAGCCCATCAGGTCTCTCAGGCTTGCTAGATATTGACTCAGAGCTTTCACTTCAGTTCCTCACTTAATCCACTTGCTAACGTGGTAGACTTTATTATTATTATTATTCCCATTTTACAGATGAAAAACTGAGCCTCAGAAAGCCTAGGTACATTCCTCATCCAAGGTCACAGGGTTGGTAAGAAGCAGAGCCCAACAAAGCCCATCCCAGGTTGAGTCCCCAGCTTCCCACTGGCGTCACGACTGTCCTGGGCTAGTGACTCCTGCCCCTCCTGCCTCCACCCAGGGATCCCTGGCTCTTCCAGCCTTCAGGCAGGAGAGACCATGACAACAGGAATCCATACCCCTGGGGACAGGCACAGCCAGAAAGGCAGGGACCATGGGCTGGCACGCTCAAGTTCAGCAGCTGCTGCTCACATGTCCTCTCCCTGCTGAGCTCAGGATCTGTGTGCAGGTCACTGCAGTTCACGAAGACCTGGCCTGCTGGGCAGACTGCAGCTGGAAGAAAAGAGTTGGGTGCTGTGGCCCAGGGGCTTGGAGGTGGGCTTCTGCTTCATAATGACCTGGGAGGTCTGGGGCCTGCAACTGGAGAGGCAGGGAGAGAGGGGATGCTCCTGGGGCATTGCTTGAGTGCCCACGCACACATGTTTCTGATGGGGAGCGAGGGGTGTGTGCCATCACACTACAGATAATGACCACCACAGGGCCCACTGCTGAGCATGCCTTCCAGGAAGTCCGTGCATTGTCTTATCTAATCCTGCAACCATTCTGTAAGGCTTTATTACCCGCCCCCCCCAATATAATGGAATGTGTCATGTCTGCTTTTGAAAGACATCATGAAATGAGAGGAAGGGACTCCAAGGGACCAGGAGAGGAGCTGGGAAGAAGACAGCCAAGCAGCATGGCAGGGCAGCCAGGGGACTTTGAACAACTGGGGGAGTAAGTCCCTGTCACTGCTATTACTGTGACAAAAGCCCACTCTCTCTCCCTGAGCCTTATGTGAAGTCCACCATGCACATTTACACTTCATGTGAATGATTTTTTGGGAAATCAATAAAAGGTCAATGAGTTCCATGCTGGAGCGGGGATGGAGCCCAGGTTATAGCCATGTCCCAAAGAGGCAGAAATCTGAAGCCAGAGGGGACCAAAGAAAAACACTTTCAGGAATATACACAAAACATGGGGAGGGTGTAGGGAATCTAGGAAGTGAAGGCTCAGAGAGGTGAAGTGAGTAACCCAGGGCTGCACAGATAGCTAGTGCAGGTCAGGAGTTGAATCCAGGCTGCCTGAGCCTTGAGGCCCAGCTCTTAGCCACCTGTCATGAATATTCTCCAGTTCCCTCTGTGCTAATCCTTACCTTTAGTGGGCTTCTTCACCCTAAGAGGCCTTCCCGAGTGCCCCAGCCCCCAAGCACTACCCCACCCCCACACCCCTCACAGACTGACCCACCATCGTTCTGCTCCTGCCCCATCTCTGCTGCCTGGGAGAGTCTCACAGGCCTAGGCTCTCCTCCCCATCTCTGTGACCCCCTGTCCAGCGCTGGGCCAAGCAGAGCCAGATTAAGTAGATACTTGACAGCTCAGAGGAAATCCAGGACCAAGGGAAGTCAAGAAACTGTCCAGATACCCCAGGTGGGTTAGGATGGGTTGAGGTGGGGACAAGGTTTTAGGTCGCCAGTGTCCAAACTGCAGCCTTTGCCAAGAGGGCAAGGAATATGGAAGTCCCAGTTCAGGGCAAGAGCTGGGATAAGCTCTCCCCATCCTGATCAGTCTCCCAACTCCACTCTGCCCTACATAACCCCACTACTATGGGGGATCCCAGGAGAGCCCTCTCCAGTCACCCCTACCTGGGGCTCTGCTATCACAGCTCATGACTCCATCTTTGCAGTGGCTGCAGAGAGAGAGAGAGAGAGGGGGATCCTGGAGTTAGCCCACCCAGTTATTGCAGGACCCACACGTCCCACATCATTGCACTCAGGTCACTGCAAGGTTCAGACAGATGTCCCCACTCACTGTCCCCCTCTCCCTGCACAGTGGGAGGGTGGGTGTCACTTCGAGGGAAGTTCCACTCAGCTGCATTGTCTTCAGCCAGCAGCTTCAGTTTAAAGAGAGGACAAGGAGGCTGCTCCCCAGAGAGCTCACCAGTGGCCCAGAGACGGGATGTCGCTGTCTCCGGGGGGATAGTCCACTCCTTGGAAGTGGCAGGAGCACTGGTTCCTGCAAAGATTGGGAAAAGGGAAAGGTGAGCAGACTCTCGAGCTAGGGCAGATATTTCCAAGGACAGGGAGCCCACCCTCAGCCAGCAGAGCATGAGGGCACAGGGAGAAGTAATGGCACCTACTGTGACATGTGACACACCTCCAGGGAGCTGGAAAGCCAGCCTGGCTCCAGAGACAGAGGTCAGGGCTGGGTGAGAGATTTGGGGCCATCTACCAGGCTTAGACAAGGACAGCCCCACTGGTCTCTGTCCACTCCCCTGCCAGTCTCACTTGGACTGAGGAAAGGGAGAGGCAATAAAGAACACACCCACACTATGTCAGGTGGGCAGATATTCCACAGGTTGTACCCGGTGCCACTGTTCTGTGACTGGTCAGTGCCTGCACTGCACCAGTGGTTAAGTATTTTGACACATGGCCAGGGACACTCAAACAGGCCTTCCACAAACACTGCGTCAAGGATTCTTTATGAGAATGCTGGGAGGGAGGCATTCTTATGCTGTTTTTTATTCTTCTTTGACTTGGCTGAGGGCAAAACTGTCTATACTCATCACACAATTCCATAGCACCTGCTGATTCCAGGCACAAGCAGGTTTGGAGCAGAGCAGGTGAGGCTGGAAGGGACGCCTGAATTTACCCAACCCCATCACTCCTCAACTCCCTTCTCCTTCTCCCTACATAACCTACAGAGGCCTCCTTTGTTGGCAACACTCAATGACAGGGGAAAGGGTGCCCACATCTGGATCTCAAGGGGGATTCTGTAGCTTGAAAAGGCCTCAGTGATTCCTGTTTAGCCCCTAAAGAGACCTCACTCCAGTCCTCACCACTGGAAAACCTCTATTGATTATTATACTGCTTTCTAGATGGGGAGACTGAGGCTAAATGGGTCTCAAGGGCCTTGCCAGTTGCCCTAGGGTCTTGTGTGATCACTGCCTACTACTGAGAAGTGCTCCTCAGGCTGAGCCTCACGGGGTCCCCTCTGCCTGGGCCTCCCCCTCACTTCCCTCAGATCTCTGCTCAGACCTCACCTCAGCAGGTAACAGTATGGGACTCCCTGCTTCACTCTTGTTACCACCCAGGCCCTTAAGTGTCGTGTGTGTGTGTGTGTGTGTGTGTGTGTGTGTGTGTGTGTGTCTTACCAGTCTGGAATTCAAGCTTCTGAGGGCAGGACTCTGTTTTGCTCATTGCTAGAGCCAAGAATTGTGTAGAACACACTACAAGGTGAGTAAATATCTGTGGAAGATGGGGGTGCGGGTCCTCTTGGCTCTGTCTTGTGGGGAGCCAGCTATAGTGGCATGAAGAGCCAGGGCTGGGGAGGGGGTTGGGAGGAGGTCCAGGAGGAAGCCCCGCCACCTGACCCACTGAGGTCTAGCCTGCAAGTGAGAAGCCCCAGTCTCAGAGTCCCCCGAGACCCCCAGCCTCATCTCCCACCTGACTCGGAGGTCGAGCTGGCTCACTCACCTGGGGACACAGAGGTCAGCTTGGGGGTCCAGATAGGTGTCTGGTGGGCAGGCACAGCCCTCCACACACTCGTTCCTGCTGAAGTCACCACCATCATCAGTCCCACAGGCCTCGGGGCCGGCCAGGTCCCGGCAGGTTTGTCCACAAGGGGCAACACACGGACTGTACTCCTTGGTGGCCTCACAGGACAGTGCTGCAGTGGGAGGGGTGTGGGGTCATCATCCTGAAGAGAACTGAGACTGAGAGAAGTGTAGACACTTGCCCAAGGTCACAAGTAGGTCAGGGTCAGAGTTGGGACTTGAACCCAGAACTGGCTCCAGAATTCCACTGCCCCTCACACTGGAATGGGAAACAGCAGGGGGCGCCATGGAAAATCATGGGCGGGGGAAGGGGTAGAGGCAACTGACCTGATGGGCCAATGCTCAGCCTATCACTTGCACACAGACATGTGCACATACACAGGTGTACATGCACGCACGTGTGTGTGGGTGCGTGCGCGCGCGCGCGCGCGCGCGCACACACACACACACACATTTCTGCTCCCTAACTTCTATGGCTATAACATGGTTGTGAAGATCACTTATGCTCCCTCTAACAGCCTCTAGGGCCCTTTGCCCCCAAACTCCCCAGGAGCCTCAGGGATAATAGACCCACCAAGACAGCCAAGCTCCGTTGTTCTCAACCAAACTGCACATCAAGGCCATCTGGGGAGCTCTTCAAAAATGCTGGTGTCTGGACCCTACTTTTAGTAGATACTGGGTGTGGTCCAGATGTGTGTAATTTTTTTAAAGTTCCCATGTGTTGCCAGAGTCAAGAACCACTGGTTCTGTCCTATCACCTCTGGTTCCCCACTTTTGGTTTAGAGAGGGACAGGGCCTTGCCCAGACAAATGGCACATTCCCTGCAGGGCTGGAATAGTACTCAAGTTTCCTGATCACCAACACAGGGCCTTTTCCATTTAGTCTAAACCTTTGCTAAAAGCTCACCGAGAGTTGGGCCCTGTGCTGGGGCTGAGGGTGCAGAGATGACTAAGCCATGGAAGGAGTCTAGCCCAGGCTGGGGTGGCCATGTGTGCACTCAAACTCGAGGGCCTCTGACCCATGCTCTTTAGAAAGCTCACTCTGCTGCAAGAAGGTGGCTCTTACAAGGGTAGTGGTGGGGAGGTGGTGAGAAACAGGAGAATTTGGGATTGGCAAGTCTGGGAGGCCTTGGAGATGACTGAGGTGAGCATAAGAGAAGCAGTCCTGGCACGTCCCAGGTGTCAAGCCCCGGAGACAAGGGGACAAGGGGCCGCTGGCAGAGATGGAGAGTACAGGAGAAGCTGGCTGTGAGGAGCAAAGTCAGGCTGGAGAGGCAAGAGGGACATCTCAGTGGAGCGTCTAGGGGGCAGTGGACACCCAGGCCCGCAGCCCAGGCTCCTCCAGTCCACCCTCTCATGGACACACAGGGTGGGGCACTCACTGCAGGCTGGCAGGTGGGTGCGGAAGTCAACCAGGAGTCCATGGCGCCGGCACAGATGGGCGTAGTGTGCCAGCGTGGCACACAGGCAGGGCTGCCCACAGCGGCATGCATCCCGGCGGCACTGCTCAAAGTACGGCAGGGGACTCAGGTACACAGAGCAAGGTGCAAACAGTTCCCCTGTGAGCACGCTGCAGGACTGCACTGCATAGGCAGCTGAGGAGAGGAAGACAGGGCCAGGCATCAGGACTCTGGTACCCCAGGACTCGGTCTCTCTCTCCCTCCCCAGGGCTCGAGGGATTATGTCACGCGCACACACACACACACACACACACACACACACACACACACACATAGTGGACATGGGCAGAAACCTCAGTGCAGGGCTGACTAGGAATGTGTGGGCATGGCCTAGTAAGTCTGGGTGTAGTAAGCCACTGGCCATGGGCATGGGTGTGAAGGACTGTGAGTGTGTGTGCTGGTATACACACATCCATGTAATAATTCTACCTCACGCCAGGCATGAATTTACCTGGTGAGAGGGAGATAGAAGCCAACAAAAACAACATGGAACTTACAGTCTGGTTAGAGGAGACAATCAGTAAACAATTTATATAGTGAATTAGAAGGGGGAGGAACTAGAGAGTGAGAGAAAGGTAGGAGGGGGATAGGGTGTGTGAAGTGGAGCAGGAGGGCTAAGACCCCAGTGAGAAGGTGATATCTCAGCAAAAATTTGAAAGAGTCTGTGCATCTCTTGGAAGGAAGAGCATTGCAGGGGCAGCCACTCAAGTTCAAAGTCTGGAAGGGGACAGAGCCGAGGGCTGGAGGTGACATGAGGGGTGGGCAGAGTAGAAGGTCTGGAGAAGCCACGGTGAGCACTTTGTCTTTCAACAGACATGGGAGAGCCAGGATGAATGTGTGTGTGCATGACAGCAGTACAACATGAGACTTGCCGTCGGCCCATCCTTCGCCTCTCTCCTGTCCTCTCCCAGTGTCTCCCCCTTTTCTTATCACTCCCATGAATGTGGCCAGCACCCTGGTATTCAGTGTTCCCGCCTCATCTCTCAAAACAGTCCACTCTCAACCACTCCCAGTACCTCCCGCTTCTCCCCCACCTCACCGGCTTGCAGGTGCACATCGCAGGGGTCCAGTGGAGAGCCAGGGACCAGCGGGGAGCAGGCAGACAGGGTTTTCCAAGAATTTCCAAAGAGTTGTGGGGTGCTCTCAGGCACACCCACCGGAGACCTGTAGCCATGGCACAGCCATATTCATATGCTTGCCCATATAGACCCAGAGGCATATATAGCACCCACCCAGGTAAACATCCACTTGCTCATCTATACACATATATCCATAAACTACACATGAGCACACCGAGACACATGTGCTCACCTAAATCTGTAACAGGCACAAGCCCATATACACCACATGCATCCCAACACACACACAGAGCACAAATATGTGCCAGACACACAAATACCCAAAGCAGTCTTCACAGTCACGTTCAAACACACACAGGGATATACACCTGGGCATGCATTGTGCTTAACAAGGCCCCAGGAAAGCCTCAAAATGGGCTTAGGACCACATGCTGCCCAGATTTGGCACCCCAAATCTTCAGGTCAGAAAGAGAAACAGGGACATCATGAAGAGTATTAAACTCTGCAGGGTGACAACTTTCTCCCTCTTCCTTCCTGAAAAATCCCTGGGCTCTCCCTTCAGTTCTCTAGGTAGGAAATAGTCACATGGGGGCGGTGATGGAAGGAAAGGTGAAAAGCATGCTTCCTACCCAGAGTCACCCAACCCTGGTGTAGGTGATAGAGACCATAGTCCGCATGGGAGTCAGGTCTGCCTGGCACTCACCATGCCCACATTATTGCTTCAGGGCAGTGGGGCACTCCTGTTACACAGAACAGTACTCCCATCTGGATTTCATACTTAGGGGTGTGGCAAGTAGCCCACATGTTAACCAAGGTCTGTTCCCACATCTGGCCAGATTCCCCAACATTAACATTATCAGGGAAGACAGGGAAGAAAGCTACATTTTTAAATGTACATGCATGGAAAACTCTCTGCTTTTTCTTGTTTTTCACAGCAAACCTGAATTCTTTCTTATTTATTTATTTATTTTGGGTACTGGGGATTGAATCCAGAGACAGTCTACCTCTGAGCTACACTTCCAGTCTATTTCTATTTTTTATTTTGAAACAGGGTCTCAGTTGCTGAGGAATGTTGCTGAGGCTCATAAGGTGCAAACTCAAGCACCAGGTAGGAAAGACATATGGGTTATACTGGCCTACCACACTGATAGAAAGTGGGAATTTTGGCGCCTTTGACTCTCTAGGAGCTTACACTCAACTAAAGATGTTCACACTCAATTAAAACAAAATCATGAGCTAAATCAAACCCAGCCAGAGGTCCTCAATTTTAAGGCTTCACTATAAAACAGTATTTCTAAAGGTATGGTTCCTAGATCTCACGTACTATAATCACAATGGTGCTTAGCAAAACTAAAATTCTTGGGCCCAAAAATTATATCAAATTTTTTAGTAGAACCCAGGAATCTGTATTAAACGAGCTCCCCAAGTGATTCTTCTGTACACAGAAGACTGAACCACACTTTAAAGAAACATACTTCTATTTAAATACAGAGGAATAAACAGTTAAGGGTGCATATCAGGCACAGAGGGCCACCAGGAGATACTTTTAGGCAGTGCCTTTGGATAACTGACCCTAAAGGGCCCATCTCCCTCCTCCTTCCGGTTCCGGGGCAAGGACACTTACAGGAAGTCATCCTGTGTGTTGCCGTTGAAGGTGCCGCAGAGGCCCACAGTGTCCTCCACCCATCGCTGGTCCACCTGCAGGTAGAGCCGCAAGCCTTCCCGGTCGTAGAGCACTCGCACCCCCACATTGGTCCTCACCCGCAGGAACACAGAGGACAGCCTCCGGATCTCAAAGGCGTCTGGACACAGAAGGGGAAAAGGGATTTAGGAAGTTCTGCCTTCGCCTGTCTCCAGGCTCACAGGTACACCCAGCCCAGGCTTCACACCAAGTGCAGGCCTGACATAGGGCTGGTTTGGGTTTCTTGTGGAAAGCCTGTTTCTTTATGAAATCAGAACCCAGCGGTAACCTACCATGGAGCCTAGGCTGAGAAATTTTTTTTAGCAAAGGAACTGGTATGTTTCCTCCTTGAGACAAGGAAAACATCTCTAACTACTGGTTGTCTTCGCAGTGGTCACCAGGAAGCCCACATTACAAGATTAGATTGTAGCAAATTTAAGTTTTAGATCCAATCGTGGCAACTTTTGCATCTTTCATGGCTTGTATGGCCTTTTACACCCAATATGTTCCACTTTTCTCAATCTTTCATGGCTTATATGGCCTTTTACACCCAATATGTTCCACTCTTTTCAATTTTTGAAAAAATGTTCACTGGCACTGGGTTTTACTTAATAGTTTTTTCTGTTAAATGTGTTTCCTATGAGCTGCCCATAAGTTCCTTGAGGAACTAGGAATCAGATGTTATAATAAATACTGAGTATAGGGATGGGAAACAGTCCCATACATGTGCTAATGCTAACAGAAACCATCATACTGCTCTGAAGACCACTGCCATGTTGGGGTGAAGACTAAAACATTTTAGGAGGCCACATTCCTGGGACCAACATGCACCCAGGCCTAACCTACCACAGCACTAGAATGTAAGTTTTTGCCCATGTAACAGTTCCTCTAGCAGCAGAGCCTGGGAAAAGAGGCCTGAATAACCAGCTACCAACTAGCTCTCTTGACTATCCAGAGCTTTACCATCTGTGTAGGGTGGGGTGATCTTGTACTGGTCAAACAGAAGAACATCTCCTGCCTGGGTCAGGGTCACCTGCCTCCGAGGGTCCTGGTGCAGAATCACTGACACTGACTGGACACAGGCTCCGTCCTGGTTCTGGAGAGAAAGAAGGGCCAATAGGGCAGTTTCTCTGTTTGCCCTGCTGGCCCAACAGAACCCTCCAGGGACAGGTACCCAGCCCAGTTTGAGTTGCAGGCTCCTCAGAGTGGCAAACAGCCCCCAGAGAATATCAGCAGTCATCTAACAAATGCAGAAACCCAGATTGGAGAAGGTTAGGAGCAGAGCTGTTCTAACCTCTATATATTCACTCACTTGATTCTCCTAGCAATCTGACTGGGTAAGTACTATTAGCAATGCCATTTTGCAGATCGGAAAACTGAAGCACACAAAAAGGAGCATTTGAGTTGAGATATGCAGGATTCATAGGAGCTAACTGGACAAAGAGAGGAGGGGCAGAGGGAGATACCCAGACTGAGGGAATAGCCTGCACAAAAGCTCAACACAGAAGGGTGATAATATATTTAAGAACATAAAGAGGACCAGAGGGGCCAGAGCCCACTGGCCAAGTGGTTTAAGATGAAGTTCAAGAGATACTCAGGGCCCAACTAAGGCAGAGCCTTGAATATTCTAAAGCCTTAAATGCAGTAGACCAGAAACAGGCGAGTGGCACAACTCAATGCAGTGAAAGCAGGGCTTGGAACTTTTCAGAAAGATATTGTGGAAAAGCCACGACCATCATTCCAAGTTTCTGACAAAGAGGACAGAAAATCCCAGAGCAGCTCAAAGTCATTGTGTTTAAAACATCTTCTTTGTCTAGCCCATTCATCCTTTGATCCTCTTTGGCCATATCAGTGATATGGGAAGAAAGCCCACACTCCTTGGTCAAAGTCTCAGGTTCAAGTCCTAGTACCACTTTAAGACTAAAGAAGCCTGAAAACTTTGAGACATTAAAGAAGTCACTTAATGTCTCCAGACTTCAAAAGAGAGAGACAACAATATTTTGTTGGTTCTACCTGATTTGGTATGACTTTTTTTTTTTTTTTTTTTTTTTGGCAGTACTGGGGATTGAACTCAGGGGCATTCTACCTCCAAGCTACACCCCCAGCCCTATTTTTTATTCTTTATTTTGAAACCGAGTCTCACTAAGTTGAGGAGTGCCTCACTAGGTAGCTGAGGCTGGCCGCGAACCCGGATCCTCTGGTCTCAGCCTCCCGAATGCTGGGATTACAAGCGTGCACCACCACACCCAGCTCTAGTATGACTTTTTTTAAAGTGCATGTAATACTTGGAGGGTTGCATTTATCAAAGACCACAGAACTTCACAGCACAAAAATGAACACTAATGCATACAAATTTTTTAAAAATCATGGAGGAGGTTGGGTATCCAAGGATGGATGCAAACCTTGAAGAATCTAAATATAGTTACAAATATATAAAAACAACCTCGTTGAAGGAGGTGGAAAGAAAGATGTTGACCTAAGTAATTTTGGAAATAAGTTTGTAAGACAAAAGGGACTGTGACTAAGCACAGGGGAACTTTACAGTGGAGAAACCAGATGATCAAGGTCAGAGTCAACAGTGGTAAACCATGTTGATAGTATTTAGCCTTGATAAGGTGATGAAAATTGCACTTAACCTCTGTGGTTTTCCTCCCAAGACCCATATCCCAAGTCCAGCCATAAGAAAACAAAACAAAACAAAACAAACAAACAAAAAACCACCAAATTCCAATAGAGCCTTCTACAAAATATACATGACTCTACTCCTCAAAATCTTCAAGGTCATCATAAACAAGGAAAGTCTGAGAAACTGTAACAGCCAACAACAGCCTAAGGAGACATGATGACTATGTAACTGGTATCCTGGATGGGATCCTGGAACAGAAAAATGACATTAAGTAAAGACTATAGATATTTAAATAAGCTATGGAATCTAGCTAATGTCAACATTGGTTCATTTTTTGTAATAAATACACCACATTAATGTGAGATGTTACTATGAGAAACTAGGATATATGAGAACTATATACTATCTTCGCAATATTTATGTAAAGATAAGGCTATTATGAAATAGAAAGTCTATTTGTTGTTTTTATTTTGTTTTGTTTTGTTTTACTGGAGATGGAACTCAAGGGCATTCTACCTCCCAGGTATACCCACAGCCCTATTTTATTTCTTATTTTGAAAACATCTCACTAAATTGCTGAGGGTCTTTTTAAGTTGCTGAATCTGGCCACTAACCTGAAATCCTCCTGTCTCAGCCTCCCAAGTACTGAGATTACAGGTATGCACCATGATGCCCAGCTTAAAGGCTACTTTTAAAATACTTTGAAGATTGTTAACACTACACTGATTCTAGGATGGGTGTATCAAGATACTTCGACAATATCCAACCTGCTGACTGTGTGTGGGTGGTTAGGAATGCCCCAAGTCTCTGTAGGTCTCTCCCATCATATTTAATATGGGAGATTTAACAATAACTACCACATAAGTGCATTTTGAGCTTTAAATTACGTGGTGTTTGCAGAAGTGATAGTCAAAGTTCAGAGAACTATACAGCTCATCACCACCATCCTCTCTGTTAACATGTCCAGCCCACCCCGTTCCAGTCACCCAGACTGGAGTCACAGCTTCAGTTTGACTTTCCTGCCCTGCCCCACTTTACCAGACACAGTCAGTTGCCAACTCCTTCCACATCTGCTTTAATGCATTCTAGTACATTCCAACCTCATTGCTTTCCTCATAAGATCTGATTAGCTCTTGGAGTGTCCTTCCTCCCCATCCTCATACATAGATATTTTCTTTCTGTTTATCTTTTTAGGGACACTTCACAGGTCTCTCAGCTCAAATGCCACCTCTGCTATGAGGCTTTCCCCTTGTCCTTTCTTCTGTCTTTCAGTACCATTTATTCCTCTATAGAAGTCTCCTCTTACGGCACTGATCGTATTGAAGCAACCTGAGGACATGAGGTACCTGTCCTACAGGCTGTGAGCTCCCAGAAGGTGGGATCAGGGTCTGCTCCATCTGTGTGGCCCTCACTGTGCCCAGCACAGAGCTTCACAAGGCTGGTCTATCCCAGTTCATCATGTGAATAAAGTCAGGAGGAGACATGGTCCAGGGTAGAAGCATCAAGAGGTGCTGTCCAGCACTGAAGTAGGTCACCCCAGGCCAAAGCTTGCCAGCTACCTCCAAAGATTCAGTGGAGAGGGAGCTGAGCTAGGGACCTCAAGGCCCCATAGTTCTCAGGAGCCCAGCCAAGCTCTCTGTCTGCCTTGCCTCTTTGTCACCCTCAAGATGTGACAAGAGTGACTCTTACATAGCAGCCATGGGCAAGCTGGGACATTCTATGGCAGAAAAAAGAGAGAGGTCACTCAGGCCAAAAGAAGAAGGCCTAGCCTCCACCTCATCTACAGTCCAGTCTCTGTTCCCAGGGCCAGGGGGCACATCCAGTTGACATCTGCTTGTGAGCAGAGAGGGCCCTGGGGGCTGGAGCAAGGCAGGCAGGGAGGTGATGGCTGCCCCAGCCATAGACATGAGCCCCTGTCCCATTGTGCAGAGAGGAGCTCGAGCGTAGCCCAGACCAGGGCCCGTGAAGTTGGCTGAGCAAGGTCAGCCCAGGGACAAGGCAGTCACCACCAATAGACAAACACACACCAACCCCAGACCTGCAAGTTGGTCATTTTTTTCAGTTATGCTCACAGGCGGCTGACATAGCTCAGGAGTCATCTCCTCCAAGAAGCCTTTCCTTATCTACTCTACTTCCTGCAACCCAATACCCAGGGAAATCAGAAACAGTGAAAATTCCCACTCTGATCTCCATGATCTCATGGCTGCTCTTAACACATCGGGTTATGGGTTCACTATCTGCTTTACCCACAAAGCTATAAGGCCCAGAAGACAGAGCCGTGTCTAACTCATCCTCATCTCCAAGACCCTGCACAGCTTTGGCACCAATAGGTGTTCAGTGTTTGCTGAATTGATGAATGAATAAATGAACAAATGGATGAATGCAGAGATGTGGAAGGTATAATCCAATGAAGTAGAGAAGATGAAGTGGAATTAGACCCATTTTAGAGATTTATTTAAAAAACTGGGGTCCAGAAAAGGGAAGTGACTCTCAGTCAACAGAGGTTCCTAGCCAGAACCCAGTCCCCTGCCCTGCTCTGTCCAGAGAGAAGGAGCAGAAGGCATGAAGCATGAAAAGACCCAGAGCCCACCCTTAAATCCCAGTCTCTCTAGGGTTGGTGGACAATGGAAGCTGGGAGATTGGCCTGGGGCCCAGCCTTACCAGGCCACAGGGAGCATTCTGCAATGTCACCGTGAAGGTGCCGGAGGAGCGACTCTTAGCCAGGATGTACTGACACGTGGCAGGGAAAGTGTACCGGCGGCCATCGAAGGTCGTGAAGTGGATGTCACCAGTCACTGAGCACTCAGCTGGGGAGAGAAAGGCCACTGAGCCAGGAAGCTACACCAAAGGGACTGCCTCTGCCCTGAGGGCTCCAAACAGGAGGAGGACACTGCATCCTGTCCTCCAGAATCAGGGCAGGGTAAGTAGCCTTCCCCTGGAGAGCCTTGGCCAGGGGCAGACACAGGCCTCCCCCGGGGATTTGTCTTAAGACAGACACAGTCCTGCCCAGGAATCTCCCTCTATAAGGAGACTAGGGCCTGGGCTTGGGGGACATGCTTGGTCTAAGTCCCCCATGCTCAGGAAGGGCCTTAGATACACAGGATCCTTTCGCGACAGGCGCTAGAACAATCCCTTATGCAAAGTGGCTCTGAGGAAGCAAAGGGGGGCAGGATTATCCAAGAGAACTGAGTGCCCCCCAGCAGACCTGAACCCCAGAGTATCCTTGGCCAAAAACCTGTGAGACTAGTAGAAGGGACAGAGTGCATGGGGAGGGTCAGATGTACCTGGACAGACAGCTGAGCTGCACACCCACTTTCCCGCAGAGCAGGTGCTGGAACACAGAGACCAGGGGTGCAGAGGTTACTCCTCCAGGCTCAAGCTAGAGTCTGGGAGAGTGCAGTGCTCCCAGAGCTCCTGTCCCCAGTCCTCCATCATCCCATCTCTAAAATGGGTGATGGAGAGTTCCCCCATGGTTTGGATCTAGTGAGGTCCCCTAAGACTTGAAGAGGCTGAGTGAGGGGCCTGTGTCATCTAGGGCCCCCAGACCCCAAATGGGAAGCCTCAACAGAAAGCGCCAGTCACTGCGGCTCCTCCCCCCAGGCAGTGGGCACAGACCAAGTATTGCAGTCTTCCTTCACCACAGAGCCGGGCGGGTGCAGGGTGCCGTGGAACTCACAGGGACATTCAGTCGGTGCCACGCAGCTGCCATCCTCCAAGATCAGTCCTAGGGCGACAGCAGAGGCCCACTGAACCCACCTCTGTGTCTGTTCACAAGCCATTCATGGCTTCCCAGGGCTGCGATAAAGCTCCCTCATGCAAGTTCATTTGTTTCTGAGCCCACTTACTAAGTCCCAGGCTCAGGACAAACATGAACCCTCTGAGCAATAATCCCACTGCCAGACCTTTGCTCAGAGGACCACCCCCAACCTGCACAGGAACTAGCATCTCCTCACTGCCTGTCATGCATCTGGAACCAACCTAGGTACCACTTCCTCTGGGAAGCCTTCCCTGGTCTCTCTTCCCATGAACTCCCGTATCTCTTGTCTGAATCCCTGAGCTGGCCTTCATCACATCATACCTTAGACTGGGGTCAGAGGTGTGTCTTATCCCCAAACCAGAGTCTCATCCCTTAAGTCAATGCCAGTAGCTTTATATTTCTTTTATGTCAACCCTCTGCCTAGCCAAGTGACTTGCCTACCATAGATGTGCTGCAAGTTTATACACTCTGAAAAGCAAGATAAAGTAACTGTACATGGATGGATGCTTAAACTAATGTGTGTGAATAAATAAATGAATGACTTGTCCTCATCTATAGATCTTGAAAAGCTCAGTTCCAATGAAATTAAGTACTCAATGAAATAGAATACCCCAGTGAATCTCTGAAGAGGTCACAGTTCTATGCACACCCTCACTTCCCTTAAGCCATTCTATCACTTATGAGTTGTTTGCCCCTTGCTTCCTTCCTTCCTTCATTCCATAAATGAATGAAGCCTCTTAGTCCCTACTTTATGCCCCTCTGTTCCAGGGAAGATGCTGCCAGACACCACTCCTACCCCTACCATACCATTGGGACAGTAGCAGCCATCCACACAGGCAATCTCGCTGTCCACACAGGTGGCCCGGGACTGGCAGGAGGCAGGGCAGCAGGTGATGCATTCGTTGTAGGTAAAGGCCTTCTCTGTGCAGTGCACAGCTTGAGAGGAAGAGTCGGAGGTCTGTTAGCTCTGCCAGAACCCACCCTCACCCTGGGATGGGAGTGGAAGGCTTTGATTGTCCCCAATCCCCTAGTCCCAGAAGGAGCACTGGGTGATCAGAAAATTGGCAAGGGCCTGCCTGACTCCAAGAACCACCCTCATCTCACTCTGTGGCCTCAAGGTTGGTCCCTCCCCCCACATCTCCAGTTTTCCCATCCATCACATGTAGATGCAACCTCAGGGCTTACAGCTCTGATGACTGGTTCTGAGCAGCACAGGCCTGAGAATGCCACCCGCAGCCCACATCAGGCCTGTCCGAAGCCCTCCCTGCCCACCATGGGGTTGCACTTACTGCATTGCCGGAGCTGGGTCCTCCAGCCCTGCAGGGGACGCCCAGCCTGTGCACACGCCCGGGCATACTCTGCCAATGCTCGGCACCAGGTGGCTTCATCACCTCCTGATCTGTGCAAGGAACCCCAGGGTCACCTTGGAACAAGGTACAACCTGCCACCAGTCCCCTAGCATCCCATAGAGATTGCTAAGACTTCAGGGCATCCCCCACCACCACCACCACCTGAGCTGGGAGAGGGAGTTAGGAAGGCATCAAGGTATATAGATCCCTAAAATGGAGCAGGAAACCCCGATTCCTGCCCCAGCATTGCCACAGACTTGCTGTGTGATCTGGAGGGGATCAGGGCCCACCTGTGGGTCCTAGTTGAATGGGAAAGCTCTGTCCTACCTAGACAGATAGGAATTTCAGAGTTTGGGGGGGCACATTTGTCAGTGCCTAGAATTATTAGGCTCAGTGGCCCACATGCAGAGCCCCTACTCCAATACTGGGAGAGGTTCCCTGACCACCCAGCCCCTGGCTGCCCACTCACTGGCAGAGATCGCTGGTACAGCTGGCCGTGAAGGGCAGAGGACTGACGTAGGCATGGCAGGTGTCAAAGGGGGGCCGCAGCAGTGCCTCACACCGCTCGTACACACCCTGGATGAGGTAAAGGCCAGGATCCCAGGCTGGGGGCTGGCAGGGCCACACATGGCCCTCTGGTTTCATCAACCCCATAGAGGAAGGACCCCAACTTGGTCCGTATGAAGAGAAAGAGGAGGCGCAGGGTAGAGAGAAGAGGAAAGGGGCCATGGGCACCAACTCCCTGGGCCCTGCAGCCAATGGCTTTCTAAGAAGTGGACAGAAACCAACCATAGCCCATCACTGAAGTAGGGAACCTTCCCCAGGGCCCAGACCTGCATGGTTGCCGGGGTCTGCTGCAGGCATGGCGGGCGAGGCAGGGAGGAGGTCATGGGCCCTGGAGGGTGGTTGGGGACCTGCTCTTGCCAACTGTGCACAAACTCAGCCACGTCATCAGTCAGCTTCCCTGCAGGGGAGAACTAGCATTATCAGAGTTGGGGACAGGAGGAGCAGAGGACTCTGAGCAAAGGAGATGCCAGGGATGGGTAGGCAGTTTTGAATCCAGCCTCCTGAGCTGCCATCCCAATCTGAGTTTCCCAGATGAACCATTTTCCTGGAAAAGCTACTTGATCATAATGGTCAAGAATGTATGAGAACTCGCGGTGGCTCCCTACTACTCCAGCCTCAGAGAAGGCAACACCATGTAATCTAGAGAGAACTGGTATTCACGTCTGAACAAGTTTCTAGACCTCTCTGAACCTCAGGTTCCCCATGTGCAGGAAAGGGAAAATGACTCCCCCTGCCCCCAGTGAGATTACTGCAAGGACGAATGTTTAGTACATTGTGGATGCTCAGAAAGTGTCCCTTCTGGCCAGAGACTCCGTGACGCTGCCCTCACTTGTACTTCCTGTCTCTCCTCCATAGGTGCCTCCAGCTCTAACTGGGCCCTTTCTCTTTTTGGCTCTGTCTTTGCTTCCTCCTCCCTCCACGACCTGGCCAAGTGTCCATTAGATCTGTACACAACCCGAGTAGGAATTCTCATTATGAATATTTTACAGATGAGGAAAATGAGGTCCAGAGTCATTGAGAACATGCCTAAGGCCGCACATTTGTTAGAAAGGGGACCCTGGCCTCCTATTGGACCTTTGATACCATGACCCCAGAGCTCTGCCCCAAGTCTTCTTCAACCCATCCCAGTCTGGCTTGGTCCTGACCCCCACCAACACCTCTCAGAAGCCACCTGCCCTGCACCTCACCATAGCTCGTCACCAGGTCGTCCTGGGGGTCAGCATTGTTGTTTCCGCACAGCCCATGGGTCCAGCCCAGAAACTCTGGGCTCATCTTGATGTAGACAGCCGAGGTGCCATCCCAGGCCAGCGTGAAGGCCGACTGGTGCCGCACGATGACGTAGCCAGCAAGGCGCTGCAGGCGTATGCTCCCCAGCACATGTGGCAGTGGGACCCTGCAGGGCACAGCACAGAGCCACAGGGTATCCACGCTACCTCTGTGGCCCTGTCCCTCCACCAGAGAACCAACTAGCCCTCACTCTACAAAGCCCTTGTATTCCTTCTCCCTAAATTACCAGAATTTCCAAGTGTCTGGGAGCACACCACAAGGGAGGAATTCTTTTATTTTTGAAGTATTTTCAAAATTGCAATTTCCCTGGCAGGCATAAATCTTAGACTGAAATTGCCAACTCCTTTCCTCCAGGCAGGAAAGCTGATATAACTAGATTTCAACTTTATTTATTTATTTTGGTGGGGAGCAAGAACAGAGTGGGAAGAGAAGTCAAGATAGGAGAAAAACTAGAAGTGCAAGAAAAGTCACGAAGCTCCAGAATTCCTGACCACTTTCCCAGTTTTGCTGGTGCAGAGACTCCTAGCCATTCTAGAACTTTAATTCCAGCTGAAAACCAGAAAAGAGGAATAAAAGTAGTATCTAGACAGCTGAAAGATCTGAATATCAGCCTAATATTCACAGGAGAAACCTTTGGGCCTCCTGAAAGTTTGGGTACCACTTTCCAGATCTGAAGCAAGAGATGAGGCTAGGGGAAAGGTCCTTGCATGAAGAGCTCCTCTGGCAGTGATCTGAAGATCCAGTAGACAGCAAGGGAAGGAAACGATGGTGAGGAAGGGATGCAAGAAAGATTTCAGACAGGCCCATTAGTCTGGGGCCATTTGGTGTGGGGACAAAGAGCCTTCACCCCACAAGTAGTCCCCAGGCACCCCTGATGGCGCAGCAAAATAACTGACATTCAAAATGACTCCACATCTTCAGAAAAGGGTGAAAGTGGGTCAATGTGTGCTCAGGGGGGCAGGAACTGGGATTCATTTGGGAAGATTTCCATCAAATTGTGAAAGAGAAAAAAAAAAAAACAAATGTACTTTTAGTGGTAAACTCTCATCTCTGGAAAATTCTGCCATTTTCCTAAAGACCTACTGTTTGGAAACCTGCAGAGAATCAGGAGGTCCCAAAAAACCTGAAGGAACTCAGCCTTTTTCCAACATCACTGAAACCCAGCTGACCCAGCAGTGTACTTCTGCCCTAATGGTGAGAAGTGCTATTTGCCCCCTAAGAACATTTTCTTTTAGGCTTGAGAAGGGCGAATGTCCCCTGCCAGAGTTGAGGAAGAGGATGGCTCAGGGTGGAAGGGTCATAGTTACCTCACACCTCCATGGGTGACCTCCTTGGCCAGACGGATCTCCTGCTCGCCTGCAAGGAAGAGGCTGACAGACTTCAAGCAGGTGTAGGGAGCTGATCCACACTGTGGGTCGTTGTGCACCTGATTTGGGGGAGGGGGGGTCAGAGATCAATTTGCAGTCTCCTGCTGCAGGCCTGGCCCTGAACGGTGCTTCTTGTTGAGCTTCCACTAACGTGGAATGATTGCCTGCCCACTGTGTGCCAAGTGCCTTTCCTCTGTGCCTCTCCCAGCCCCCACAGCACCATAGGGAGGTTGGGGATATGACTGTCTACCTTTTAAAAAGGGGAAGCGAAGTGTCTAAGATCACAGGCACAGCTATGGAATAGCAGAGCCAGGATTCTAACCCAGGTCTGGATGGCTCAGACTCCAGGGCTCTTGCCAGACCATTGTGCCATCTCCCTGGGCTGTTTTATTTATCCTTCCCAGGATGATGTATGTACTCACACCATCTCACACTCAGGTAGAACACAAACACACACTCCCATACATAGCAAATCTTTATATTTGCAGGATACTTTCAGTGCACACACTGTAGACACACCCCACTCCCCCCCGCCCCACCCCTGGCAGGCAGAGGCTAGCCCTCCCCTGCACAGACAGGCACACTCCTCACTCCTATGCCGCTTGTCTCACACACATCTCCTCTGTCCCCTGTTCAGGCAGAACCCATACTTCAAGAGCCGTAGACCCAACAGGCAGAGCGAGGTTCCCAGAGCTTAGGGGAAGGTCTAATAATGTCTCCCTGTCATGTGCGGAAATTCTTCCCAGGAACCAGCCTTCTGTTAGATTACTGCTAGATGTGGTCAAGCAGGCTCCAACAACTTCAACTAAAAATGGGACCTGCAGAAGCCACCACCACCCACGGTCTAACTAAATGTTTTTCAAGCATCTTGACCACAGCTCACAATAAGAAATACAAATATAAATAAAACAAAGCTTAAAAATAATACTTGTGTTAATGTGTGATACATTCGTATAGTATTTACTATTTTCTTTCTCTTTTTTAAGGGCATAACTAACTGTTTCATAACTCCCTCTAATGTGTGGCGCCCCATTAGTTTAAGTAATTGTAACTTGTCCATCAGGAAATGACACAGTCATGAAAACTCTGATGGTTGGTAGCCTGAGGTAGAGAAGGGAGAATTGGTCACTGGCCCCAGCCCATCCAAGGCATGACCTCTAGGGCAGCTTGTGGTGGAAGGATCATACCCAACTGTCAGAGAAGTGACAGAGTTCTAGGATCTCCCCAAAACTGCCACCCCTTGACCCTAACTCAGTACCAACCAAGATGCCCTGTCCCAGTAGGCTTCCTCCAGGTGAGTGTATTGGTCTGTGGACACTCACTCAGCACACAGGTAGATATGTAGATCAGGTGTGCTGGACAGGGCCTCTCACACATGTATTCATACATTTGACAAGCTTTCACTGAACACTAATCTAGGAACTGGCAACACCAACCAAAAAGGCAAGACTCCTAGCCTAGAAATCTTACATTTGTAGAGGATGAAACCCAGAAACAGGCCTTGTAAGGAACATGTAATGGTGAGGTGGTGTTAACCCAGAGAGAGGCTCTTCACCAGCCTGCAAGGTCAGCATGTCTATGAAGGTTCCTTAGAGGAGGTGACTCCAAACCAAGTCATTCAAGACATCTATTATCTCCTCTGAGGTGCCATGCCCCTTATCCCAGGCCCTCAGCACCCAGCATTCCCTCTACCTAGAAGATTTTCCTGTCTACCCCCTACTCCTGCTATTCTTCCCTTAGCTGACTCTTTTTTCAGGATTCTTTTTTCAGATGCCAACTTAAATGTCACTTCCTACAAGAAGCCTTCCCTGATCACCATCCTTCCCCCAAAACAAGTTTTCACAACATGCTCTTTCAGCATTCGGCACGTCTCTGTAGCACCCAGTTAAACCTGAAGTGATGCGTTTCATTTGATGTCCATTTTCTCCATTACACTGTGAGTTCCTTGACGACAAAGACCACATCTGTTTTTGTTCTCAGGACCTCCCACCACCAAACCTTGTATCCAGAAAAGAGTAGGGTAAGCACTTAAATACTGATGAATGTGTCACCAGATGAGTGAATGCCCGGGGGCATCGGGAGTGAGTGGGTGAGCGAGAGCTATGGAACCCGTCGCCCCTTCTAGGTGCAGACTCCCTGGGCTTCAGTGGGGGGCATTAGGGACAGGAAAGTGCCAGTCTCTCTGGGGCAAGCAGGACTCAGGCCACCCCAGCCTCCAGGGCCTGGAGGAGCTTTCCTGGGTGAGCAGGGGAGGGAAGGCCTCACCTGGATGGAAAAGCTCTGCCCCTCAGGTTCATGGCGCCCCACCAGTGTGTAGCTGCCCTTCCCAGAGAGGTAGTAGTAGAGGCCATCAAATGTCTCTACATGATGCTGTCCCCATGCCCGGCAGATGCTGTCCCTCTCAGGGCCGGCGTTATACACTGAGGTAAGGGAAAGAAGGCACCCGGCTAGAGGCTGTTGAGTTCCAGCCCTGGCTGCCCCCATTCCCTCAGTACCCTGGGCCTCAGGCCCATAGCTTTCCTGCACCCATGGTCCTGCACCCATGGTTCTTCCTGTGGGTGGGGGAAAACCCAGACCTACCCATCTGGCAGCGAGGTCCAGAGGCATTGAAGCGTCTGCAGTCACAGAAGGCCGGGTGCACACACTCGCCTCCATTGAAGCAGGAGAACAAGTCTGCAGGGGAGACACAGAGACATCGCCCCAAGGACCCAAGACTGTCAGATCCCAGGGATGCACACCACCTCACATCAGCCACCAGGCCCCAACCCTCCAAGGCTGCACGGAACCCAGTCCCCAACAGCTAGCCCAATTGAGGGCCATGTGGGTACCTTAGACTGCAGCCCTGCCTCCTCCCTGGCAGGCAGGCAGAGTGGACTATCAAAACCCCTGCCTTTAGTATACACCAAGGCCTTCGGTTCCCTAAGCTGAATTCCTGGCTAGCAGGCAAGGGAGTGGGACTGAGTGTGTGAGCCTGTGGTGAGCGGGAGGCTGCCCGGAGATCTTGATCTTCTTCCTCTCTGCCCCAAAGGTCAGGGGTGGGGGAGAGGCCTCAGATATAAAACACAGGGTCGACAAAGACCTCAGGGAAAGAGGAGACGAAGTAGAACAGCATGTGAGAAAAAGAGTAATAATGTGAGAGAAGAGGCCACAGACAGCACAGGTGAAGGAAGGGACACAGACACAGCACAGGTGAGGGCAGGGACACAGACACAGGACAGGTGGGGGGGGACACAGACACAGGACAGGTGAGGGCAGGGACATGGATACAGGACAGGTGAGGGGGAGACACAGACATAGGACAGGTGGAAGGGGCACAGAAAATAGGACATGATTAAGGACAATGCCACCGGAATTAGAAAGAGGTCACAGAAACAGTGTGAGGTGGAAAGAAAAAAACAGCGAGTGAGCAGTTAATCGGTATCTTGGGGGAGTCGTCCATGTGAGGGGAACAAGGAGCTGTTCTCATGCAGGAAGAGATAACGTGGAGGCCAGGGCAGGGGAAGGTGGAAAGAGGCCCGAGACCCGGAACAGAAACAGAGATCACGAGAGACAGGAGGGAGGCCTGTGCCTGCCCTCAGGGGCCTCCCTGAGCCCAGGACCCTGTCACGCTGGGTCCACATGTCAGAGGGAGGGTGCAACTTACAAGATGGCGCACACTTGGCCCGATGGAGCCGCCTTTCCCAGGAAGACATGGCCAAGGAGTCCAGGGCTTCAGCCTCCTGTCAGCGATGGGGTGGGAAGGAGAACAATGAAGGGCTGACCTCAGGACCGCTCTTGGAGGTCACAGCTCTTCTGTTCATACCTCAGGAGGAAGCTCCGCTGCCCCTCTGTGCTCATCTCCCCTGGCCACCTCTGAGAGGGACCAGAGAACTGTCAAACCAGCCCTAGGCCTGGGGAGCAAAGGACTACCGAGCCCCACTCTCAGCCCCTCCTTGGCACGCAGGGTCTCTCTACCGCATGCCCTGTAGCTCAGCCCTACCTTTGCTTGTCATGCTAACCCTCTGGGGGTCACTGGCCTATCCTTCACCGGTTTCCATGCCCTCTCCACTCTGGCCCTTGGTTCCTGGGTTCTCCCCATCAGTTCTCACCCAGAGACCCGGGCCCAGCTCCAGGAGGCAGCCCCCCGACCCAGGAGCAATCTACCCCAGGGGCCCTCAGAGAGCACAGGGAATAGGAAAGGGTGAGGCCAGGGAAAATCATCGCAGCCATCCTCCTCTGACCCCTGGAGACTTTTGTTGTGGCCTCTGAGATTCGTATAAGGATAAGACAGCCCACGCACCATTGCCATTTTCTGGAGAATTCTTTAAGTCCTATCCTAATGATTAGTTTCAGGACCAATCAAAGGTTCTTCATCATTTTTATGCCATGAACCTCTTTGACAATCTAGTGAGGCCTATATGGATACCTTCACCGAATAATGTTTTAAAATACAGAAAGCAAAGCATAATATTACAAAAGAAACCAATTATGCTATACTACAATTATGAAAATATATTAAAAGGGTGTGCATTAGTAATATTTGTGCTTTTTTATTAACACATGAAATGACGAGATCTAGTAGTAGGTCTTCTCACTGCCAAGATTTTGAAGTAGTAATGAACATAAACAATGTCTTGAGATATCAACAACAGCTGTTCTAGAATATATCTGATTTCTACTGGCAACAGTCAGACTCTGCTAATACTGTTGTTGTAACCTATAGTAGTAATCATTGAAAGACATGCTGAATTTCAGTTGGATTGAGGTTTCTGAAAATAACAATGAAGTTTTTTTTCTTATCCAAGTTCATGGAGCCACTGGCCTACATCAAGTGAGACAGTCTCCAAATGAAGGTTGGCTGCTGTGTGTGGGACCCACCCCTACTTCCTTACTGCCAAGGGCATTCCAGATAGGAGGCCTTAAGTGTCCCTGGTACATGAGTCTTGGTCCTCCAAACCTCCAGGTGCTGTATAGGAAGGCCATTCTAACTCCTTACTGCTCTACAAAACACTGTGGGAAACCTGCCTGGGTGGCCTGGTCCAATGCTTGTTACCCTTCCTTAAGGAAAGGAGGAGGGGGTCCCTGCCCAGGAAACCAGCAAGGAAGGAAGTCCATGGGGGACCAAAGTGTTTGGATCATGACCATTTCCCCTACTAAAAATGCATGGGTTCCAAGAGACCTGTGGGCTGTAATGCAGAGGAACAGGCCTGGCTCTACAGGAGACTTCAGTCCACCTGCTCTTGGTGAGCCCACAGCAAGTCATCTCCCACCTCAATTCCCCATCTATAAAGAGAATGACTACTTTGCCTTTCAACTCAAACTGTATCTGACTGCAATTCTAAAACCTGGAGCCTTAGCCAGGCATGGTAGTGCACACTTGTAATCCTAGCATTTGGGAAGCTGAGACCAGAGGATCCGGGTTGGAGGCCAGCCTCAGCTACCTAGTGAGGCACTCCGCAACTTAGTGAAACCCTGTTTCAAAATAAAGAATAAAAAATAGGGCTAGGGGTATAGCTTGGAGGTAGAATGCCCCTGAGTTCAATCCCCAGTACTGCAAAGAAACAAAATAAAATAAAATAAAAATAAAAATAAAACCTGGAGCCTGGAAGAGTGGGAAAACAAGCAGAACACCCAGTAAATCTGCATTAGAGAGAAAGTATGTCCACCCGGCCCCACCTCAGCCCACCTTGGGCCTTTGCACCTGTTTCCAAAGGGTCGATAGCCAGGACTCATTGTTTGCTCTTATAAGTGATACTCCCTAACTTTCTGGCCTAACAGGTCACCCAGAGCTGATCGCTGGGCTGGAGCACACGGCTGTGACTGCAGCTGCTCTGGGGGACCTCAGCACAGGCAGGCGGAATGTGCAACATGTCTGTGGTTATAGAAGAAAGGAGACAAACACAGGCCAGGAATCAAAAGAGAGCCCCAGTTACCTGATCCAGAGACCAACCAAGATTGGCAAATGGAGAAAACAAACCTGCCGCCTCTCCCACAAAGGTGGACGATTGGGAGGGTCGGCCACAGGGAACGGTCAGAACTCAAAGGACAGACGCTCAGGGCTCTGCTTCTTAACCAATCCTTTCTGGCAACCCCCACCAGGTGGCCCAGTTTTTGTCTTGCCTCTCAGGGAAGCGTGCCTGAGCACTGCACAGGGTAGAGAGAGGCCTGTGACAGGGTTGAGGTAGGGACGAGAGAACTCCACACCACTCTCCTAAAGCCTCGCCTGCCTGCTTTCACCTGGGGGAGCAGACAGCCCTGCCATCATGTGAAAGGACCTGTGCTCACCTCCCCTAAAAAAGGCAGGGGGAACCTGAGCCTGCTGTAGAGCCCCCAAGGGACTAGGAGAGTGGGAATAGAATTGTTTTACAAATTTTCACATTTCAAACACATTCTAGGAACCTGTTTGTTCTCTTCTAAATAAGTCCAAAGACAGCCCTCCTGTAACCAGACAGAAATATACCCCCCGCCCAGTGAAGCCCCCTTGCCCAGGCCTCTCTCACCTGGACTCGAATCAGGGTGGTGGCATCCCCTATGGCAAGAGTCACCTCCTGGTAGCTGTGGCTAAAGGAGAAGCAAGCCTGGCATGGGTGGGGGGATGGGGCTGGCCAAGCCTCCCCCACACACAGGCCCACCATATTGTATTCTACATGCTAAGCCCCCTGGGGTCACCTGCTGCAAGGTGGGTGGAGCAGCTACTCACCTGGGCTCCGCTGGCTCAGGCGGCAGCTCGGCACTTGCCCTGGGGGTGGGGGCTGCAGCTGGGGAAGGGGGTGATTCTCCAATGAAGTTGTGCCTCCGTTTATGAGGGTCTCCCCCCACCAGTCTCCACCTGCCAGGAAGCCTCTCCCACATCACCCGCATTCCCCCATTCTCTCTCTGGCAGCCTCTCAAGTTCTTCCTTCAGTTCCCTTCTCCAAAAGGCTCTCCCTCTTTCCTCCCACACTTTGGGCCCCAGTTCTGTCTGGTTCCCCACCTTGAGTCTCTTCTACCCTGCCTCTCTTGGGACCCTTTCCCTTCTCTGTCACAGGCCTGCCTCTCTTGCCTCCAGACTTCCCTCTTTCTGGACCTTTTGCCCTCCCTCACTTTCTCTCTCCTCCCTCTCTCCAACCTGCCCTGGTCTGTTCCCCTGACCACTGCCCCAGCTCCCCCTCCTCCAATTTCTCTGGTCTACACCCTTCTCACCAAGACGCTGCACTTGTAGGGACTGCCCAGCTGGCTCACCCCTGGGCAGCCAGATGCAAGTGAGTAGCAAGCAGAGTGTGGGCCCCAGGTCTCCCATAGGGGCGTGTGGGACCTGGAGAGTCTGAGCACAGGGTCCAGCTCTGATGTGCTTCTCCAAGCCAAGGCAGGGTCACACCTCCACTCCACAATGCAGCCGCTGGTTCCTCTGGCTTTCATGCCCCAAGGCTCCCTGGAACTCTCCTCCCCAGCCCTTGGCTCCTCCCCCAGCTAGAGTGACAGGGCTGTGCAGCTCATTACCATAAGTCAGGTGCCTGGCGATGGGCCAGCCTTTGCCTTTCTTGCCTTTTTTGATGTGAACCCAGGCTCCCCTGAGTCCCCCAGGGGAGCAAAAAGCTGCTCTGTGCAGCCTCCAGCTCCCTGACCTGGGTCTGCCAGAGACCAGAGGTGGTGGTACCAATCCGGTCCTACACTGAGGCCTGGGACGTGTCACCTGGTAGTTAGCGGTCAGGAGCAGAGCCACAACTCAGGCCTGCAGAGTTCTAGCCTATGCTTCCACACTCCCTGCAACTGCTTCCATCTGGGCCCCTGAGTCCCCGCCCTACTCCTGGGGGAATGGCTCAGGAAATGTCACCTGAATGACTGTGGTGCCTCATACTCCCGTATCATGGCTCTCATCTAGGCCAGACTTTGACAAAAACGATTTTAAGTCTGTGAACAAGGTGCAGTCTCTGACCAGGGAGAATTGTTAAAAGGTGAAAAGGTGGAGCTGAGAGCCTTGGGAAGTTGTGCATTCTTTACTTGACCAGCACTTAAGGAAAACAACCAGATGCTAGGCCTTGCAGGTAATTATGATGATTATGAGGAGAAAAAAGGGGGAAAGTTGAGGAAGAGGAGGAGGTATTATTGTTGTTGTTTGGGCCCCAGTAGACCCCTGGGCAGTGTATAATTTGAGATGCATGCATGCATTTAGCTGTTTAGCAGGTTTGTGGAGCATGTATTTTGTGCCATGCACTGCACTAGGCATATAGTAGTAAATAAAGCACATGAAGTTAACCCACACAGGATATCTGAAGCTATAAGCATAACAAGGAAGGTGAAGAGGAGAAAGTTGAGGATTAAATGTGAGAGAATGCTGGTTAAGGAATGGGTGAAGGGTGGTCTTGGAGAAAGCTTGAGAAGGAGCATTCATGGAGAGGAGAACCAGGATCAGTGCTGTCTTCAAAACCAAGTGGGGAGCATTTTAAGAAGGAAAGAATTGATGGGGGCCTGGTCACTGGCCACCAGTGCCTGGGGATGGTCCAGCCTCTGCCTGGATGACCAATAGACTACATTCTTCTGGCTAAGGGCATTTATCACTCTACCGGGACTCTAAATATGAAATAAACAGCCGTATGATATATTTAAGAAATGTAGAGAATCAATGATGTAAGTTGGAAGAGAATATATCTTGTGAGATCTTTTCTGGACCATTGAATATCTCACAAGTCTTTCTCTTTAATCTTGGACTTTAGTTAATACTAAGGTAAGGACCTGAATAATATTTTAAGTTTTTTTTTTTTTCCCCAGGAGGGATTTACATCTTAAACTGCACAATAACATAGTTCATGTGAAAACTGTCAGCTTGCAAAACTTCAGCTATAGGGAGAGGATAGGGGCTTATCCCCCTGGGATCAAATCCAGGGTCTGCAGCATGTTAGATAAGAGCTCTACCAATGAACTAAACGCTCAGCCTCAGAGGGTACCTTTACATGTCCCTGAAGTTGCAGTTTTAAATATTACCTGACTTGGGCCACTGTCCATCTTCTTGCTCCTGCCCATTAACATGGTGCGAACAGGCCAGGTGCCTATACTGGGTTAAGTTCAGGCTTAAGCTCCCCTCACCCATTCACATGTGTTTATCACCCCTCTTTCCTCTCAGTTTGCCCCGGGCCTGGTGCATTACTGTCTTTGCACCCAGCACTGGACTCAGCAAGTACATGCACTGTGGCTGTATTGAGTCAAATGAACCTGAGGGTCTGGGCCCGGGGTAAAGGTCAGCCATAAATCAGAAAGTCGCTGTCAGGCCTGTGCATGCTTCAGTGATTGTGTGTGTGTGTGTGTGTGTGTGTGTGTGTGTGTGTAGCTTGGTTTTGGTTTTGTTGGGGAGAGTACTTAAGGGAGGTGGGGCGGGGGAAGCTGGTGGGGGTGGGCGGTCCTACACACTGGTTCAGACACTCCCTGGGCCACAATAAAACCCAGCTCTACCCCAGGAATTCACAGAGCAATGATTGATTTTCTCCTAGCAGCAAAAGTGCTTGGAGGAGGCCATTATGGAATACAAAACTGAAGGCAAGATGCGTGGTCAGAGGGGCGGGTCTCAGCAGGGCAGGTGGGCCTCCATTTGTGTGTCCACGGGGGATTCCCAAAGTGGACGATACCACCCACTGGGGGCACTGAAAAAAATATAGATAAAATAAAAGAAGGCAAATTTGTCATTGCAACTTTCTGTTTATTGGCTTAAAGAAGGTAAATTTCCTGGGGAGAGGGCGGCACTGGGTAATATTTTTCTGAAAGGGAGGAGGTAAGCCAAATAAGTCTAGGAATATCTGTAACCCACGTTGGTGAAGAGTCTCGGGACTTTTATATTCTGGGCAACACACACACACAACACACACACACACACACACACACACACACACACACAC
>PVLC010010788.1:0-33828 GCA_004027655.1 Graphiurus murinus
TAATCCCAGCATTCGGGAGGCTGAGACCGGAGGATCCGGGTTCGCGGCCAGCCTCAGCTACCTAGTGAGGCACTCCGCAACTTAGTGAGACTCGGTTTCAAAATAAAGAATAAAAAATGGGGCTGGGGGTATAGCTCGGAGGTAGAACGCCCCTGAGTTCAATCCCCAGTACCGCAAAAAAAAAAAAAAAAAAAAAAAAAAAAAACCACCTGGAAGACAAGGACCCCTTGTCACCACCAGGTCTAGCTCTCTATTCTGACCTACAAGTTTCTCTGAGATAAGTCATTTACTTACTTTTTTTTTTTTCAAAATTGTGGTTTTTGTCAAATAATAACTGTAGATATTTATGGGGTATAATGTGATGGATAAATCTAGAGGGTATCTTGTTAAGTGAAATAAGCCAGGCACAGAAAGACAAATACCACATGATATCACTTATATATGAAACTTAAAAGCGCAACTTTATGGCTAAGTAAAATTTCATTGTACATATCCCATAGTTTTGTAATACATTCATCTGTTGATGGACATCTTGGCTGTTTTCACAGTCTAGCAATTGTGAATTGTGTGGCTATAAAGATAGATACATATGCATTGGTCTGATAGCTTGGTTTCCATTAAAATCATGTCATTTGCAGGGAAATGAGTGAAACTGGAAAACATTATGTTAAGTGAGATTAGTCAGTCACAAAAAGTAAAAAATTGTATGCTCTCCCTAATATGCAGAAGCTAGGGAGAAAGTGGGTCATAAGAGGGACTCTATATGAAGAAGGAGAAACCTTAGATGAGCAAAGAAGATGACTTAACTGAAGGTGATGGGGGGGCACCCTAATGCACATGATATACTTTCACAAACATATTAAAGTCAATCACTAAACTGAAAATGAGAAGGAGGGAGGAGGATGGGAATGGGTTGGGAATTGGGGAAGGGTAAATGAGAGATGTGTGCATGTATGCTTCTACCAGTTTGTACCTAACAAAGGTGTATGACTATAGTGCACCAATAAAAAATAAAAAAAATAAAAGTGCAACTTACAGAAACAGAATAGGATGTGGGTTAACAGAGGCTGGAAGAGGAGGGAGAGGTGGATAAGGGGAAGGGGAGATAATGGTCAAAGGGTACAAAGTTTCATATAGACAGGAGAAATAAATTTTCATGATATATTGAATAGCATATTGATTAAAGTTAATAATAATGTGTGTTTCAGGTGGATTTTAAATATTCTCCCCACAAATAAGTAAGTATGCTAATCTTTCTTATCACAAATTCATGCTAAAATGCTATTATTGATAAAATTGATGGACTAAGGAAGAAGCAGTGACATTTCTTGTTTAAATAAAATGCTCATTTACCATTGGATAAGTATACCAATTGTCCTCCAAAAGTACTTACCAATGTACCTTTCCCAAAACAACATAAATACCAATGTTGTGGGATCCCTGATCGCAATCAGAATAGCAGAAAGTATATTTGGGGGGTTAATAGTTTTTAAATGAACAAACAAGCAAACAAAAAAAGCAAAAGTCAAACATGTTAAACCATGTTCTACTTAATTTTTAACTTTTTTTTTTTTCAAATTGGTGTTCAGGGTGATAGTACTTTTTGAGCCCTCTCCCAGTTCCCACCCCGATCCCTCGCCCTCCCTACATTCCTGCACTTAACACACTGATTAGCTTTGATAAATTTGTGTATGTATATCATGGCCATTGAAGTGTTTTCCTCTTCAACCCTTCCTCCCCTCTCCTGCCTCCCTCTGGTCCCTTCTTTCACTCCATTAAGGTTTCTCCTCCTTTGTCTGAAGTCCCTCATGTGTCCCAATTTCTCCCTAGCTTCCGCATATGAGGGAGGACAGCTGACCCTAGGCTTTTTGTGACTGACTAATCTCACATAGCAGAATACTTTCCAGTTCCATCCATTTCCCTCCAAATGACATAATTTTGTTCTTCTTTATGACTAAGTAGAATTTTTGTAATCCATCCACCTGTTGATGAACATCTTGGCTGGTTCCATAGTTTGGCAATTCTGAATTGTGCAGTTATAAACATAGATATGCATGCATTACTGTGGTAGTCCGGTTTTAATTCTTTAGGGTAGATACCCAGGAGTGGTCTATCTAATTAGGTGGTTTATATGTTCATTTAGTCTATACTTCACCCTAGGAGGTCATTACATTTTTTTTTAATGGTACTGGAAATTGAACCCAGGAGAATTCTACCTCCATGCTATAACCCCAGCCCCATTGTTATTCTTTATTTTGAAACAGGGTCTCACTGCATTGTGGAGGGCCTCACTAAGTAGCTGAGGCTGGCCACCAACCTGTATCCTCCTGAATCAGCCTCAAGTTCTGGGATTACAAGTATGTGTCACCATACCCTGCTCACATTTACATAGGTTTAACATTTTTTCACATTCTGACATTTGTGGTGTGTGTGCGTGTGCGTGTGTGTGTGTGTGTGTGTGTGTGTGTGTGTGTGTGATGTACCTCTGTGATAGAACACTTGCCCCTAATATGTGCAAGGTCCTGGGTTCAATTCTCAGCACAGTTAAAAAAAAAAGTCTTCTTTAATCCCTTCCCACTTAAAAAAAATAAATTTAGATTTTGTTTAAACTAGGATCCAGACTACAGAAATCTGTCATTATAATGGGTGCAAATTTTAAAACATTTTAGTATTCTTTAGGACCTGTTTACTCACAACCAATACTATCTATAATTTTATTACAGTGGGGGAAAATACATCTTCAGGGATTAATTGGTATATACAAGTGATTCATTCAGAATTCTTAGCTATGTTTTAAATAATTTTAAAATAATTTTATTGGTCTGCTGTAATTATGCAACATAATGAGATTCAAAGTGATGCTCTTATATATGTACATATCATTTGATGTGTTTACCTCCAGTTCTACTCTGCTCTGCAGCTCCTCCCTCCCATACTGGATTTTTTTTTTCTTTTTAAAGAAATGTCCCTGGGAATTGAACCCAGGGACATTTGCCCTGTAAGCTATAACCCCATCCCTTTTCACTTTGAAAAGGGTCTTGTTGCTAAGTTGTAGAGGGCCTTTCTAAGTTGCTGAGGTTGGCCTCAGAACCTGCAGTCATCCCAAATACTGGGATTACAGATGTCACCATACCCAGCTATCGATTTCTTTTTAAAGGGCTCTGCTGCTTGCTTTTTCACAGGCATTTCCTGTTCTGATTAGTATTCCCTTACAGATTTGCCACATGATGCGTTTAGCTCATTACAATTTGGCTTTTTTGTGCCCAAGCTTAGCTTTTCCACATCTTTTCTCCTCTATGAATATGAAAAGATGAAATTGGCGACTTCATGGCTGGAAAGGACCCAGAGACATTTTCCATTCACCAAGAATACTTTACTCCCTCTCAATATCTCTACCATGGAGACCACATCAGAATGCACCAATGAATCAACAGATCATAAAAAATTCAGATCAATTGCCAAGCAATTAATGGAAACATCTGGTTTTCTGATGGTCTTAATGACAAAATCAGTTGACTCTCATGCAACACAATTAGCATCACAAATCTGATTCAACATTAGCAGGACCAGAAGGCAGACTCCAGTTAACTCATAGCTACTGCCTGATGGTCACAGGCTTACCTTCATTATGTTGCTTAAGGACAGTGATGATCATACTTTCTAAGTTTACTGAGAACAGTGTAGTAATAAAGACTCTGATTCTGAACCTCTGTGAATCAATGAATAATGTTATCTCTACTACAAGGTTTCAGTCCTATTTAGATGTCATACTCTGCTTTTGCTGCAATTTATGAGCACTTCAAATTTCAAGCATGCAAAATCTTTCATCTTAAGGAGACACACATTATATATTTGTTTTAGGGTACCTCAGGGAGCGAAGCCAGTGTGCATTGAAGATTCAATTAGCAATAGCGAGGATGGTGATTAAAGAGCTAGAATTGACTGGAAGATGATTCATTTGGTCTCTTTTCCTCTCATTTCTTAGGGAGTAAATGTAGCTTGAAATAAAGTTTTATTTTAAATTACTGTTCAATGCTACCCAGCCAAAAAAGACTGTTTTTCTTTTCTTTTTCAAATATGTTTCCTTTTGCATACCACGCTATTCACAATCAACTCTCCATTATATGAAACTGCTCAAGTCATTTGAAAGAATTGTTAAGCTGCAGCATAGAAAGATGAAGGTTGTTTATGTTACTAGAAATGTACCTTTTGCCTATCCAATTTAAAGCAGAAGTCACAAATCAGTGAATTTAGAGACCTTCTGAGTTAGTTGACAACATTAACAATATGAGAGGCTTCACTTCTAGATTTCTAGCTTCAAATTGCAGAGGTTGGGTTGAGTCTGCACCTCTTTCTTTTCTGGTTTGCAGAGGTCACATCGGACTAATGCATCTGATTCATGTGACCTGTCCGGCACTTAAGGCAACTCCTGCTCTGAAGTTTTAGGCTGTGCAAATCTTCACACTCCACTACAACAATGTGGAGGTGGGAGAAGAGAAGAGCATGCAGTGATAATGGAACTTACTCACCCAGATTTAGACAGGGGCCAGTGGCACTTCTAGGAAAGGCAGTGATATAGATAAGACAAAGCACGTCTAACAGCCATCCTTGTGGGGGTCAGGCTGCAAAACTGGTGTAGTAGGGCTTCTTCAGACTAGGGGAATGCAGAAGAAGGGACTCATGGTAGGAGTCATCATTGGAGAGGATGCTTAACAAGTAGCAAGGTTCATTTCTGCAAGTGAAGGGCTCAGACCCTCTTCCCTAGGGAAGGCAGAAGGAATGAACTGGACACTCGAGGCTCATCATCACGACCGCCACAAATCCAGGGTCTGTTGGAAAAGCATCATGAAATATCAGTGGTAAACAAGATGAACCAGGTTGCCCTTACTGAGTTCTAGCAGCAGCAGGCTGAGGCTGTTGACTCCTTCTCCAGTTCAGAATAGGGCCAGGACCAGATCTGGATACAACCAGAAGGTAGGAGATGTCCTTGAATATGACTTTGAGGACCCAAGGAAACAGACATAATTATAGCCTAAATGATGATGAAGGCATCTCATCTCCTACTTCAATTAGATCAAAGTGATTCTTTATTCTGCAACTCTTCTGTTTAGTTAGCATACAATATGGAACTGTTATTATTTATTTTTAGAAGACCAAATATGTCTGTAAATATGCCAAGTAAGAATATGAGCCTATAAGCCAGGCGTGGTTCACGGCCAGCTTCAGCTACTTAGTGAGGCCTTCACTTTGTGAGACCCTGTTTCAAAATAAAGAATAAAAAATAGGATTGGGAGTGTAGCTCAGAGGCAGAATGCCCCTGAGTTCAATCTCTAGTGCCACACACACACACACACACACACACACACACACACACAAAGAATACAAGCCTATAAAGAATCTCTCCCTTTCCCTTTCCCTACCAATGCTTGGATCTAGAATGGCCCCCCAAAGCTCATGTGTTGGAAGCAAGTCCCCAGTGCAGCAGGGTTCAGAGGTGAGGCTTTTAGTCAATGATTGGACTCTGACCTCATCAGTGTATTAATCCAATGATGCATTAATTAATCCATTAATACCTGTATGGATGGCCAGGAGGTGGAGCCTAGTTGGAGGAAGTTGGTTACTGGGAGCCTGCTCTGGAAGGGTTCTTCTTCTTCCTGGCCACTTCCTCTCTCTCCCTCTGCTTCCTGGCTATCATGAGCTGAGCAGCTTCTCTACACCACACCTTTCCACCATGGTGTTCTGCCTTTCCTCATGCCTAAAGAAGTGTAGCCAGCTGACTATGGACTGAGGTCTTTGAATCCATGAGGCAAAGTAAATCTTACCTCCTTTATGTTGTTAAGTATTTTGGTCACAGTGATGAAAATCTGAGTAGCGCAGCCAATGTCTATTTATCTAGCATCAGCAGACGCTTGGATGGAACAATTTTCTGCTACCCTCTTACATGTAAGTGGATATTGGAATTTGAAGTCCACAGTTCTCACTTTAGTCCCTTACCTTGGCTTCTCCCCACAGGAGAAATGGCCTCTTGCACAACAGAGGGTTAACTAACCAAGAACGGGGCTGTTTCTTAGGCAAGGAGAGAGACTAGACATGGAATAATAAACACACAGCTCTTGGCTGCTCTACCTCTGGTCATCTCCTCTGATAATCACCAATTGATCATAGCACTCTTTCCTGCTGAGGCCTCAGAATCTTTCCTGATATTGTGCTTCAGGAGCCAATCCATTAAGGTTGACACTGGAAATGAAATGCATCTGCCTTCCTTTGATTAGGTTTTCACTGCCAAGTGTGCTATGGATGGGGGTCACTGAGTGGTGGCAGAGCACCCACACCCAGGTTGGAAGCAGGCAAACTGACATCCATGGAATTATATTGGAATATGTTTTTATGGTGTTAATTCATATTGATCCCTCCTTCTGTCCCTTCTTCTTCTAAGTGGATAGCCAAGCCACTTAGAATTCGCTGGGATTTTTGCTGAGAAAAAGTCATAAGCTGCAACAGCACCCTTCTTGTCTCTTCTAAAGATTAAACTGAATGGAAAGATTCTTTGCTGTATGCTCAAAGGAAAGGAGGGCGGAAGGAGTCACATAGGATGATTTCAGCGATAGTTCTACAGGAATGTGATGGGCAGGAGAATACAGGAACCCTGTAACAGTCAGGTCCCAGAAAAAAGATGACAATACCCTCAAATTAGCATAGAGGAGTCCACATAAAAAGGGAAGTGTCTCGAGTCTAATATCAGCAGGACTTTTGGCACCAACTGGACCAAAGAAAAGAGGTTTTGTGCCAAGTGGTAAAATGACAGCTACTCTCTGTGAAGGTAAAGCTAGCTCTCTGACCATACAGCATTCAAATTCCACTGCTTATAAAATATTTTCCCTGGAAAAGATACCTCCTCCTTTTTCTCCTCCTCCTCTTCTTCCTTCTCTTCTTCTTCTTCTTCTTCTTCTTCTTCTTCTTCTTCTTCCCTCTCCCCCTCTCTCTCACTCTCTTTCTCTCCTCACTCTCTTCTTTGCCCAAGAGTTTTTCCCTAAATTGAAACAACAACAAAAACCCACTTTACAGTTGGCCTTGTTATGTAATGCCAAATACCGAATCCCTACCCATGCTGGACAACTCTCCTCCTTTCCTCCCACATTTTCCCTGTTTTGGAGTGCTCTGGATCAATGGTACCATCTGGTGCCTAGCATGGGAAATGGTTCCTATCACGGATGCTTCTCTCCCACCTTCTTTCTCACACTCCAGGAGGTGGGGGCCCAGATAAGCGTGCAGTCTTCTTTCTCTTTCACCTTCTGCAGCTATGCCAGTTGAGCTAATCTGACTTCCAGCAATCCTTTATCCATACCTGCTCTCAAGAATGTGTGCTAAATGACACACCCCATCCTGCCGTTGCCTTGCTCTTTCTTTCAAATTTTACACAGTGATTCTTTAAAATTGGTCTATGTTTGCCTTGAGGTCATGGGACTAAGGGTCAGAGATGTTAATAGGCTTTGCTCATGTCACTCAAAGCAGCACTTGGGCTGAAACAGGAGTCAGGATTGTTCAGGATTGCTTTAAATGACAATCTGGAGAAGTTGGAGACAGACATAAATCAAGAAAAATCTATGGTTTTTATTGTCAATCATTTAAACTTTCCTAAATAATTTGTTAATGCTTTTAAATAACAAGTAAGTGAAAGCCTGTTTTAAAATAGTGAACAGTAGTTAGTGTTTTCTAGTATGTGGGTTCATTTACGCTATCTACATCTTTTTCCCTTTTAAACTTTCTGTGTTGAATTCACTTTGTTGGCCTAAGAAGCAGATGGTCTTGTGCATTAACTCATACCGGGTCTTTGAATTTTCCCCACAAGAATATCTATGCTCCACTGACTTTTCTCTATGAGCCAGAATAATATACCAGCATCTCTATGCTTGTAAATGATGCACCAGATGGATACTTGAGCAGAAATGATCTATAGACACTTAATTATTACATAAATGACACACAAGATACAGAGCCAATTGAAGCTAACTCTACTGTGATTGTGGCAAATTTATCAAATTAAGAAGTTAGCTGATTGCTTTGTCTATGACTTCCTTTTTATTCTTTACTTGATCATGATTTGGTAAGTTTAGGAAAAATGGATTTATAGATTGCTTGACATTGGCTTGCATATATTAATTCATTCAGTAACTTTGATGAATGCCTTCTGTGGTTTGGTACTGGGTGCAGGAAGGTAAAGGCATGCAGTTTTCTCATGGACTCAGTGGAAGAAAGAGACATATATAGGTAATTAAGAAATACAGTTAGAGATGGGCATGGTGGCACCTGTAATCTCAGTACTTGGGCGGCTAAGGCAGGAGAATTGCAGGTTCAAGGACAGCCTCAGCAATGTAGTGAGACTCTCAGCAACCTAGAAAGACCCTGTTTCAATGACAGGAAGTAAAAAGTATTGGGGGGTAGCTTGGAGGTAGAATGCTCCTGGGATGTTCAATCCTAGTAACACACACACACACACACACACACACACACACACACACACACACACACTTATGATTAGTTAGAAATGTAGGTTTTCTGATACACAGGAATCTAAGTCTACCCAGTCAAAGTCAGGAAAGACTGTAGGTAATGACCATCTCTCTCTATAGAAGATGAATTGGAACTCTATCTACATAGACTGGGAGAGTAATAAATGTAAAGAGAAACAGGGACCCCAAGTAAAGGTGGCTAAATCTTCCATGAATTGAGATCCTTTTTCAGTGCAAATATACATGTACCACAATGTGTTGACTCTTACTGATGAGAATGGAAATATAGAAAGGACCACCTGAAGTAAACGAGTGTGTTTTTACTTTGCTAAGATCAAGTATTTAGTCTGTTACTTGAAAGAATCAGACTGTGCTTTAGGGAAAGTTTAACAATCAAAATGAAGAAGAGAAACAGATAGGAGCATCAGGGTCAACAATAAATTGTTCAAGATTGAAAGGCCTCTGAGAGAGAGAGAGAGCAAACCTGAAGACATTTACACTGTAGTGTGAATTGATTGCTTCATTCCACTTGCCTCCTCTTTAGTAGGAATGCCACCTCTGGCTTGTTTCCTAGACCCTTGATGCACGTTTTCTTTGCCATAGCCAGTTAAAGGGATGCACTAGACAGGTATGATTCCACGCATGCTAAAGTTCCTCCAGGGCTTGGAATTAGTTTTATCTTCCTGTGTAGTGGCATGCAAATTTTAGTACATCTTTAATGTCATATTTCAGCAGATGATTTTTCTAAATATGTTGTGGACCTTGAGTTTCCTCTCAGACCATGGACTACTAGATTTCTTCACTGTTTTCCTTGGGCCTGGCACTAAAATATGGAATCCCATACAATACCCCTAGTAACTAGTTGGGGAACCATGGCCAGCTTTATTCCTGCCAGCCCCAACACCATGGAAGCTTTCTGCCATGCATCACATATTCAGTGGCACTCAAGACTGTCTCTGGCTGTAAGTCACCTTGAGTGGTACTTCTATAATGTTTGCCCTGGTCCTAATTGCAGAGACCTACTATACATAAAGTAGTGGTGGTGGTGATGAGGATGAGTAGGCTTCTTCTGTGTGAGGAGCTTTATACACACGATCACATTTAAAATTCACAATTTACTTTAGGTTATTCATAAGCATCCTCATGTTTTACACAAAGAACCTACGGGTTAGCAAGGCGAAATGCTCTGCCCAAGGTCATGTAGTGACAAGATGGACTTAAAAGGCTCTGCTGTTCATTATTAAGTACCCTGCATCACCGTGTGTGTAAGCCAATGAGGTTTTAATTAATATCTTCAGCCCTCAGGGCTACAGCCACATCCCCCACTCTTCTAGTGTTTCCAGTGGTTCTTGTGACTGTCCTTTCATATGAGTGGGTTTTCAGCTTGCTCCAGCATACAGCTCAGACCCATGATGTGGGCATGTGCAATCCCCTCTTGGGATTAATTTTGCAAAGTGAGTCTCAAGGCAGTGAGGAGCTATGCAGCTTAGTTTAAGGTGATATAACCAGACGAGAGAGAGAGAGAGAGAGAGAGAGAGAGAGAGAGAGAGAGAGAGAGAGAGAGAATATGAAGATAAAGTTCTCAGGGAAAATTCTGTGATCCCAATAGGATGATATATTATTAAGTGAAAAGTTCTAGAATCAGAACCAAGCACACATTTGTTTCCTTTTCTGCATGAAGCACACACACACATTTACTTATAAAAATGTATAAAGGCAGAACAAACTAAAAATCAATAAAAATTTATATTCCTGGTGGAGATAGGAAAAATGATGGGAAGGAATATGATTTGACTGAAAATTCTCTATATTATCATTCAATTTAAAATTACATTATCTGAGCAATTATACAACAAAAAATAAGCCAATCAATATAGTTGTATATGAAGTCAATGTCATAAAATGTAGAGAAAAAGTTGTATGGGAGACCTTGGATGCAGAAATTCAAGTCACTTGACCAGGCATTGCTGGTTAAATAATCTTCAAAAAGAGTCACTAAGAAATCTGGGATTAATTTTAGTAATAATATAGGTATCACTTTGAAAGCATTACATATATATATATATACATATACATATATATATATATATATATACACATATGTTTAAGGATAAAAAACAAATAGGTAATTAATGTAGTTAGGAAAAAATATTCTCAGAGTAGTACATACAAAATCAAAGAAGTGAAATACTATAATCTTTTATTTGAGGTGGCAATACCAATACAAATTTAAGATAGTTTTTCTCTTTATATATAAACATATATTTCCCAGCTTTGTCTATGAAAAAAAATTTAGATGTGATACAACTCAGTAGTCATTGCAACGTAAGTACCCAGATTGTGTCTCTAAATACCAATTCTCACCAACAGGACTCAAACCCTACCACCACCTCCCCACAAAGACTAATTTCATGTCTAGGCCAGAAGCGATAAGAGCCAGGAATACCTTGTAGTATAAATAATATAAGAAACTACAGGAAATTTAAAAAAAAAATAAATAAACTACAGGAATTATATTAGAAAATAGAAAAGCTATTAGAAAGCTATAGGAGACAACTTGAATAGGATCCCAATGACAAAAGCTCCATTCAAACATCAAAAAGGATAATGACCTCAGTGGGTTAAGATAAATCAAGTATGTAACAATCCAAGAATTTAAAAAAAAGTATTTCCTTAATTGGTCACCTGTAGGAGTTGCTAGGATACTAAGTCATTTATCTAAAACTCTGCAAATAAAAGTCAAGAATCAAGTATTTATCCTGCCTTCTTTTACAAATTGTATTTCAGGGTAATCAAATATTTGGTGAGAGAATGGTTCTGTAGAAGTGAATTCCAGCTAAAAACACAAAAGGAAGAATAGAATTAGCATTCACTATTTCACCATCTAAAGTAAAAATGGTGTTTTGCTGTCAACACTGGTCATTGGCTCCTAAAGCCAGTAAGTAGAAGGGTGAGAGTGAGTTTTATAATGGATGGATCAGTGTGACAAGGCCTGAACTGAATCACAGGTCTCTGATGCAAGGCAATGAGAAGTACAGATTCTCAACTCTGAGATATTTGTACTATACCTTTATTGGTGCATTGTAATCACATATCCCAGTGCAGTTCAGAGTGCTAGGGACATGTACGCAGCACTCGCACTTCCATGTGGCTAAAGATGATTTCTGAAGATGTAAACTTGCTTCTAGAGCAAAGCAGCTCCTGAGCTCATGAACAGTGATCAGAAGAGGAGCTGGATGAGCAGATCTTTTGGAATAAAAATGCACTGAACCCTGGAGAAGGATACACAGAAATGGTCAGTAGATCTGAGTGGAGCTACAACAGTTGTTATTAAGGATACTCCAGTAGAAAGGAGATTGTGTATGTGGTGGAGGGAGAGCAAGATGCATGTCATGTCGAGAAATATTGAAACAAGGTGATAGGTACAGGGTACTTACTAATTCTTGCCATGTTTGTGTATATTGCAAATTCTTGGAAAAAGTAAGCAGTTATGACTACCTTGCCTGCTAGATATGCTGCCTGATATAAGAAAGACTGATCTAAAAAGATTCATTTGATCTGAAAGTTTGTTTCTAACTCAGTTGTTGACAACTTGTAAATAATTTGTCTATGGAGCAATGTCATATGGTGGCAGGGTTCTTAGCACAGTCCATGTAAGACAGGTGACACAACTGCCATAGGGAGAAACAGACTAGAAACCACCAAAGAGACAATACATGTAATTAAATCACACCATACTTCTGAGAGAGAAATGGGCTTTGCTTTGCCTTTGATGCTCTTAGGGAGAGCAGCTGTTCTTCAAGCTCCTTTGGTTTCAGTTTATTCTCTGCCCAAGGGCCACTTCACAACTCAGCTGTAGGCTGGAGACTGCTGGAAGTATGTGTTCAGGGAGGGTGTTTGCTTTTTTAGTGATCAAGGGATTACAAATACACATTGTTCTTTTCTTTTTTCCAGTAAGGGTGAGAGTTTCAGTTAGGAAGTAAAGTACAAGAGCAGAGACCTACAAAGTGAACCTGTTTCTTTCCATAGCACTGTGGCACCAGAACACGAAGGCTTGATAAATTATTTCAAACACAATACAGACTCCTTCCCTTCTGCATTCGTCTTTGATCTGCCATGCAAACTCCTTCCCAGTCCTCCTCACAAGGCTAAGATGGCTTTACCCTGTGTCTCTCTGCCTCTAGTTTTATCGGTTTCCTTCTCAGGTGAGGTTTTCTCACTATATCATCATCATGATCTCCCACTAAGGGGCACACCCAGCTGCTCCCCGAAACACCTGTCCCACTTGGTGAGCTCCAAGTGTACTTGAAGGCAATTTACTTTGACAGATTCAAGATTTCAAAACATTTTTCAAGTTTTCTTGTCTCTTTGAATTCTCATTAAGCTGGATACTCTTCTGTGAATGCACTTATAACTCACTGTAGCTATTAGCAAACTTCAATGCCTTTCTCTATTTCAATCTACTTCTCATCTGAGCAGTACAACATAACCATGCATATTATTTGATTCTGTGCTCATAACATAACGGTTGGCTTACTTAGAGGAGGTTCATAAAGATGGTGTAACTTCGTGATGGCACCATGGTTTGGATGCAGTTAGTCCCCAAGAGCTCATGTGTTGGAAGCCCCCAGGGTGGTGACAGAGATGATACAGAACCTACAAGAGGTGGGTGTCATGGGAGGTCCTTAGGTCATGCAGGGCACTGCCCACAAAAGGGATTAGGTATTCATCATGGAACCCTAGTTAGTTCTTGAAAGAGATTTGCTGTAAAAGCTCAATCCTGGCCCCACCAACCTCTTTGGTTTCCTGTTTTGAGATATGATCACTTCCTCCTACATGAGCTCCTGCCATTGTGACACCATCTACCATGAGGTTCTCTACAGAGCTGAGCCAGGGCTGGCACCATGCCCTGGAACCTCTAGAACTGTGGGCTAAATAAACTTCTTGTCTTTATAAAGTTAGCTTGCCCAGGGTATTTCACGACAGTAATAAAAGATGAGCTAATACAGTTGGTCAGGAATAGAGCCAGAGTATACCATGAATCTGTCTAAATCTATCATTGGCATTCCTTTTTACTCTGTCACAAGATGAGCTGGGAGAGTTGGCATTGTCCTTACTTTTTTTTTCTGATAATTTTCCAGATCTCCTGTGAAAAATCTGTCACTATTTCACCAAGAGCCAGCATAATTTTTTGACATCTGAAGAAGTAGTAAATGTAATGAGCAAAAAAAATTAATAATAGTTAACTTGCTTATTACCTGTTATGTGCATGAACAACGTGGGGATGACAGGCAAAATATCCATCTGGAGCTAGGTATTGGATGTAACATTAACAAGAGCAATGGGTGACTGGCCACCAGGGTGTCTCAGAGGGCTGTGAGCAACTGTGGTGAGCTCCTTTTGTGATGTGAAGTTCCCACATGCTGGGCCCCACTCCACCTGACATTTGGTGGTACTGCAACTCCAAAGAATACAACTTAGTCTTCTGATAGGTGGACATGCCAATGCTTAAGACCTCCATGCTCTTAAAAAGAATGGGAGACTTTAAGGGGTTACATTTAATTCTATTTATATAATACTCCTTGCTTCTGATGGATATTTTTGAAATGTGTGTGGCATCTCTGATCTGTTTCAGAGAATCAATAAGGAAGTCAACCAACATTAAAGAGATTTTCTACCCCATTCCAAAGGAAAGCATAGACCAATAGCTGGACAACTTTAAGCTTCGACTATCCTGGCAAAGTTAGTTCAGCTGGCAGTTGTCTCAGTGGTTTCTGCAAGGAATTGATCCTATGACCCCTGCTGATACCAAAATCCTCGGATGTGAGATCCTTCTGTAAAATGGTCTAATATTTGCATATAACCTATGTATATCTTCCCACATAACTTCAAATCATCTCAAGATTACTTATGATATCTAATACAAACTAAAAATGCTATGTAAACAGTTATTATAGGGAATAATGGCAGTATAAAAGTCTGTACACATTCAGTACAGATGCAATTTTTATTCTGAGTATTTTTGATCCATAGTTGATTGAATCCACAATTACAGAACCCATGGATATGAAAGACTGGCTACTCATTAGCCCAAAATTGAAGGCAAGGGGAGGAGAGGTTGTGAAGAATATTTCTTCTGTCTTGATGGCAAGAAACTATTTGTGGAGGAAATTGTGTTTTAAAAATAGAGTTACCTGTTTCTACTGTTTATTCAAATTCTGAAGAAAAGGTACCTGTTTGGATTTTTAAAAAGGAGGGGACAGGGAACAAAATGCTGGTTGCCATAGAAATGCAGAATTCTCCTCCAATCAGAACAATATGAATTCAAGTGAGAAATTGGAATCAGGAAAAGGTCAAGTATTCCAAAGGAGCAATTGTCTATTGTCCTACAAAAAATCTACAACCAGACAAGAAAAATAAATGCTTAAAGATATGGACACTGTATCACAAATTTCTCCATGACTTCCACTTGCTTTTTAGATAGACACTGGGGATCTTTGGGTAATATGATTTGATGATTAATTTTCACATTCATTTAAAATCAATACGAAAATTAATTTCCATCCATTTCACTCATGTTGTAGAAATGACTGGGGGCCCTGACAGATACTTAAAAGCTTTATAAGGACTGTGGTTTTTGAGACCATGCATGAGTGATTTCTGATTCTTTATTTCTTTGAAATAGCTGATAATAAGATGTTAAAATCATGAGATATGGAGCCAGATTTAGACCCTGCGTGTGGTCGAAAGTAACCTCTGGGCCATTGATTCATTCACTTCGTTGAGCAAAAAGAGGACAATGATACCTACCTCCAAGGGTCAAACAGAATAATATAGTTAAAAGCTTAAAACAATCCCTGGCACATAGTAGGGACCTTTGACTGGTCATTTTCTTTCTTTTTTTTTTGTAGGTAGCTGTTATAATCATATGCCATTTGTCTGATTGACGGGGATTCTTAATTTTTCCAGTTCAATTCACATTGTATATTCAGGGATCAAATCTGGCTTTGAATTATGTGGGTAATCAGATTAGATATTGATAACATGTGACAGGCACCCACAAATAAAAGATAAAATTTATGCTTTCTTTCATGTGAAACAAGTCCCAGGATATGGGGCTCAAGGCTAGTTTGGCCTCAGGGGCCCAGGTTTCTAGAGCATAAGGAAGGTTCTGAAAGTTGTCATGCAGACTGATGGAAAGAGTGGATGCCAGAGGGCAGATGTCAGTCTCAGCCACATGTGAATGGACCGATGCCTCTTCCTCAGCCCTGACTATAAAATTTCACACTGGTATCTCTCCCAGTGGAATAAAAGAGAGAAACTCCCAAATTGCCTGTACCTAATAAAATACTTTTGTTTCCCCATTTTGATTTAACCAGGGTTCTAAATAAGTATATTTTAATGAAAATAATTGGTCATCCTTCTTTTAAATGCATTAAACATTGCCAATATTGATATTGTACTTATTTGTACAATCACATAACCAATATTTTCTGTTCCTATCAGTAATTTTGGTTCTTCATGAGAATGAAGAAAGATTGAGCTAGTTATTCTTTTATCCCCTTTGCAGCAATGATGTCCTCTGAATCCAAGCAGCTAAACAAGCTGTGAAATGCATCAAAATCCCCTTTTGGTCCTCTTGATTGCCAATCAGTGGACTTGGCCACTCTGCTTAGCAAGTCATGTGAAAAAGGTTCAGCAGATAAAGATCATGGAGTCTGACTCCCTAAGAAAAGACCGGCACCCAACAATAGGCCTCTTTGTACAATAATATTGTTAGGCTCCTTTTTTTATCAAGGAGAACCAGGAGCCCTAGACCAGAGGTACAACCCTGGGAGTCCCCACAAATAAGATCTGGCCACTCACTGGAAAAGAACTTGAATCAATGTGGGGCCATACTGGGAAGGCAAGTGAGATCAGGCGTCTCAGCCCTGTCTTCCAGGTACTGACATGAGCTTTGGGTTTAAAGAGAGGAAGAATCAGGCGAAGGGTGAGAAGCATGCATAATTAGACCTTGTATAGTCTGGTTGGTCACTCAGTTCTGGTTCTGCAAGGAAGTTCTGGAGAAGTTCTTATATGTTGAGGAAGCAATCTCCATTTGCTGCCTAGGATATTCATCAGACCTGTGATCCTGGGAGGGGGCAATTTTTCTCCCAGGAGATGATTGCTCCTGCTCAGGGGGTAATGTCACTGTGACGTTATCTGCCTGCAAGGCACCACTATTCCTGGAAGATGTGGAGCAATAACTAGCGACATCTAGGCAGCACATCAGAGATCTGGAAAGCTGGTGGCTGAACAACCTATACATCTTGAAAATACATTGGTTACTCTTATCATCATTCCCTTAGTCTTGAAAGGGTACATTTAGGGCTAAAAAAAAAAAAAAAAAACCACTCTTGTATTAGTTTTCAGATGAGCACTCCTTAAACAATCAGTATACCTCCATGTAGAGCTGAACAGAAATCTAAAGACAAACGCAAAATGAAGGCAGATGCCAAGCTTTATCCTGCTTTTAGTTACCCATCAGGCAGTGCTTTTAGCAAAAGCAGCTTCCAATTCTCTGTTGTAATATCTGCAGTAAGGACAACCCAATTACTAAGCAAGGATTGGAAGTGAGAAGAAAAGTACTAAGATTTTATGATCACTTAATAAGTGCCAACTCTTTTATACTGTGAATGGAATATTTTTTGTTATCTCCATCTGGGGGTCTTTAGGAGGCAATTAGGTCATGGGGTTAAGCCCTGATGAATGGGATTAGTAGCCTCATAAGAGAGACCTGAGAAAGACCCCTTGCCTCTTTTTCTATGTGAAGACTCAGCTAGAAGACTTTCTGTGAACAAGAATATAGGTTCTTACTAGACATCAAACCTGTCAGTGCCTTGATCTTGGACTTCCCAGCCTCTGAGACTGTGAGAAACAGAAGTTCGTTGTTTATCAGACACCCAGCCAATTGCATTTTCATTTCATGCAGCAGCCGGCATGGGCCGAGGCAGTTGCTTATGTCTTTGAACTTGGAGTTGGCTGTGGGTTCAAAGGGAGAGACGGAGCCCCATTTGTGTTCTCAGGGTGCAGCTCCCTGCTCTGCTCTGCCCTGCTCCTTGCAGAATGTGTGTGTCAGCAGCCTAAATAAAGTAGAACAGCTGTGTGTGCTGGGTCACATGACACACTTTCCCCAAGAGTTCTCCTTGGAAATAGATGCATCCATTGGTCACAGGTGGTCATCGGCACTTTGCGCAGCTTAGAATTTCTTTTTCGCTTTGTTTCACGGCATAAATCTAACTCCAAGAAGGAAAACTACTTGATTTGCTAGTGTCTGGAACAGATAATTGACCTCCTCCATCTCCACACGGAAGGTGCATAAGTGAAGAAGCTGAATCGCTCTGCCTGAGGACAGAAGCACCACACAAAGGTCACCCTCCACCCCCCAGTCTGTACGTCTGCGCTTATGCTTGGCAGGTGCACCCTGTACATGCTGCTACGCACATGAAAAGAGAGATGCACTCAACCAAGTGCTCCCTCCATCTGCCACAGCCTTGACATTGATATCCTTACGAGCACATGGCAAATGTGGTTATAGCTTTGGTGGGAGGTGAGCCAAGGCTGTAACAGGATGCCATTGCAATTGTGGAGTAATATGATAAGGAGGCCAGATAAAGCAGGCAGCTTTCCATCAAAGTCCAGAAGGGCACACAGAGACTTTTTTTTTTAGTCCATTGCCTGCCTGGTTTGCTGAGTCATGGCCCTAGCTTGTGTTATTGGGGAAGGGAGCTTGTATCAAATTATTCTGCACCCAGGGAGGCAAAGCAGCTCCATTTGTCCTGGTAACCTTTCTCCTGGTTTTAGTCATTAAAATTAAAGACTTAAAAAGACCTATTATTTCCTCTGTCCATCCTCTGGGGACTGATGTAAAACAGATGCTTATGTTCAATGCCTCTGTTTCTTTTTCCATCTGATTGTAATTAAAATAGCTGAGAAAATATCTATGGCCTAGTTTGGAATCAGCAGAGCGTAAGAGTGATGGTTTACAGCAAATCAAATCAAGCAATATATATTGCATAACTGCAGTCTTTATTGCAATTCTTCTCAGCAGTCCTTTTCTTAGCATTTAGACTTCCTCAGCTAACTTGTAGTGCCTTCCAAATTGCAACTCATTGATTTGAGTAAAAAAAATGTAATTACTAATAGTTAAAAGCTATTTATTGATCGCATGTACCATGTCTGATATTATTCTATGGATGTTATATTCATGATCATTTAATTTCCACTGCCTGAGGCATATTATTCTCCCATTTTATAAATGAGGACTCAGAGACTCTGAGAGGGAGTATGGTAATTTACACCTGGCCTCTCCACTGCTTGTTCATCATCGAAATTAACCAAAGCTAAGCTTTTAGTGCACTGCCATATTACCTATCCACAAAAACATCAAGATTTTTGGACCCGCCCCTTTATGTTATTTTTAGAAATAAATTTGTATCCTTAATAAGAGGAAGGAATGAAAATACAGAAATCCCTGGAGAATGGAGCAATCTGGGAAGCCTCTAACCCAGGTCATACTATAAACATCACGAAGAAGAGGCACCTACGCGGGTATCACAATTGCCCCTCACACACTGAAAAGGCCTGCAGGAGTCAGCCTGTAGGTCTGTGGTGCTAAAAGAATAACAGAATGGCAGAGTTCATAATTCCAGCTGTTTTCTTTGGGAGCAGATATAAAGCTCTGCCCCTTAGATGTAATTACTTCTATGGTAGCACAGTGTTTAAAGCAGAACTCCACAGAGGGAAGTGGAATAAAACACTTTGTTTACACTTCGAGGAAGTAGGAATGCATTCCTAACATTACCTTCGTTCCTTCCATTAAACACACATTTTAGAGCAAATTCTTCATGTCTAATGTTTTTCTCCAGCATGCAGGTCAATAAATGCTATTGTTACAGAATTCATCAGAAGATGATTTGTTGAAACATTAATCCAATTGAGTAGAGTCTCCTGAACAATATTCATAGACTCTACTTACTTCTTTTTAATTTCGCCACCAAGAGTGTAGCAAAAGGCTACACATTTATTATGCTCTTTCTCTCCGTGTAGTGAAGGTTAATCACATATTAAGTTTGAAGGCTCCACTTCTTCTATTCCTGTCAACTTTATGAGTTATTACTTTGGCCTTAGAGGTTTAAATCAACCTGTGTCAATTGGAATTACAACCTAAATTCTATTTGAGCTTTCTGATTGCATGGGTTTTCTGCTGAAATCAATGACAAACATGATCTCCAGATGAAGTATAAAGAGCTCTCTAGGAAAAATTGGTCAAGAGATTCCTTAAAATAAAACATCTACAAATTTAAATACTATATATTAAACATCTACTAGGGAAACACACGTACTGAGTATTTTCTGGTGCTCCAAATAGTCTCAAGATCTCTCAAACATATCATTTTCATTTATATGTCAGGTGTGGTGGTGCATGCCTGAAATCCCAGTTCTTGGGAGGCTAAGACAGGAGGATCAGAGGTTCCAGACCAGCCTCAGGAAATTAGGGAGATTCTTTGTGACCTAGCAAGACCCTGTTTCAAAAAATTAAAAAAGGGCTGAGGTATAGCTCAGAGGTAGAATGCCTCTGGATTCAATCCCCAGTATCACACACACATTCACAAAAACTTATATGTGACATGTAATATATTGCATAATAATTATACATCATTTTTCAGAAAATAAAATTATCATTGAAAAATTATGTGAGAGAAAGAGCCAGAATCTGAAATAAGGGTTATCTCGTCTTAAAACTTATAGTGTTTCCATCACTCCATGTTGTAAAGTAAGGTTGCAAACTATGGTTCTGGTACCTGCCACCTGGTTTTATAAATAAAGTTTTATTAAAACACGGCCTTACCTATTTGTTTATGTATTGTCTATGGCAACTTTGGCAATACAATAAGAATTGAGTAGCTGTAACACGGACCATATATCCCACAAAGACTAAAATATTTTTACTTTGGTTCTTTATAGGAAGTTTGTTGACATCTGCTGTAAAGAATTAAAGTATATTCCAGAATACACAGTGATGAATGAACATGGTTCCTACTTTCCAGTAACTCAAATTCTATCTGAAAAGCTCAACTGACACTTCAACTCTCTAGTCAAAAAATTCTACCTCAACAGTTTGAGCTTCATAAAAAGAAACTTTTTTTTTTTTTTTTTTTTTGCGGTACTGGGGATTGAACCCAGGAGCATTCTACATCTGAGCTAGATCCCCAGCCCTATTTTTTATTCTTTGTTTTTGAAACAGGGTCTCACTAAGTTGCAGAGGGCCTTACTAAATAGCTGAGGCTGGCCGGGAACCCGGATCCTCTGGTCTCAGCCTCCCAAGTACAGGGATTATAAGTGTGCGCCACTATGCCCGGCATTTTTATTCTCTTAACTAATGATATAGGCCCAAACCCCATATCATGTTGGCAAGAATATATCATTTTTCCCACCTCTAAGATTCTCTATACTATGAAAATCCCAGCACTCCCGAGGTCTCCACAGTATGGTGTATCAACCCTCCACAGAGGTGCTTGGTTGAAAGACAACTAGGGCAGCTGCACAGCACCTCAGTGGCTCCATTGCCACTGTGGCCATTGTAGTCCTAGGACGTCACTGCCAAAATGCAATTGTCTGGCCCCGAATGTTTAAGAGGGCCAGACATTTCTCCATGAGACCCAGTGACCACTTATGTAATAATGCTACTCGTTGACCTAGAGCCATTCTGAGGTGAGGGTCTTCCCTTGTATTGGACATAATTGTCCCAGGACAAGATTTCTTGTTTCCTTGGTTCTTGAGATGTCCCATGGACATCCAGTGCAGGATCTGCTGGCTTCTAGGTGGTGTGTCACCATTGAAGGCACATGCTATTGGTGATTTGGTCTGAGGTGTTTTCAGTGTAGGCTTTTAACATCGAGGCTCTGCTCCACCCTAACTGTTCTAAGTGAGGTTTGGCATCTTTCAGGATCATTCCCTGAGAGTTGATTACTTTAAACATCCTGATTCTCATTTTCTACTTTCTAGCAGAAAGTTAGTGTTTTCCCTTCAGTATGCTAAAGGCATACTAAATCCTTTGATTTGACCAAATTTGAGGGATTTTCAACCAATTTGTTATAGCATCCCCTGTTGTTAAGCCACTTGGTGGGAGACATTGTTAACTGGTCAGATCCTTTGTGTTTACCAGGAATACCCGCATTAAAAATCTCATTTGATTCTTTTTTTTGAAGCTCTTGTCTTCAGGTGCAGACATCATGCTAGGGCATCGCTATTAATGAGAGCTGAGATGTAGCTAACTGAACAATTTCTTGGATTTCCATTTTTTTTTTTCTTTTGGCTTTGGGAGAGAGTTCCCGAAACTCCAATTTTCTCTGCTATCTCAAAGAAGCAGAGATCAATGGGTAACTTTATTCTTGCTCAAACATGGAGCACATAATTATTCTGAGTCATAAACAATGAAAACTACATGCTGATTTTTATTCTTATTTGAAAATATTTTTTGACGCCCTTAGTTTTAGTGCCCTTAGCAAAATTTGATTAGGTTGAATATTTCACTTTAAGGCTCTTTGAAGGGGACTAGTGTACAGGCTAGGACATTTCTATCCCAGGTAACTGGAATACTTCCTACGGTATTAGACCGTCCATGTCTTCCCATGATCAGAGTTCATGCCAATAGGAGGCTGATAAATTAAGGAGAATTCATCTCAACTTAACTTGGATTTCTGTTTGCCTTCTAGTCCCTGAGTGCCTGGTAAAACAAGATTCTGCAAATCAACTAAAGTGATTAAATCAATGCATCAAGATTCCAGCATTGATCCAGAAGGCTCTGGTCTTCAGGTTGAAAAGAGAGGAAGGTTTTCCATGTCCAACTAGACATTTGTCTCTCTGTGTTACTTCCTCATCAGTTTCCTATGTAAGAAAATGTTCCTGCTGGGTGCTTTGAGACCTAGTCTCACAGAAGCAATGTCTTCAGATCTTATGATCAGCCCCTGCCTACTCTTCAATCACAGCAAAATTTACATTATTTGTTGTTTTTTCCCCCCTCCTCAGAAGACAAATGTAAGAGCAGGGAATATTCTTTGGGCCTTGAGATGATTTTCCTGTGCTACTTCCCCACCTGGGTGGGGCAGCTGTAGGAGAGGTAGAGTGTCAAGAAGACTGCATCCCTGAGGGAGAATTTGAACTTGAACTGAATGTGTTTAAATCCCAAACTGATTAAATAATCACCCCCCTACAAGACAATTTTAAACTGGGAGGGACTTAGTCACCTACCGTTGGGATTCCAGAATTACTACATCAAAGGGCTAGAGATAGAATTCATATTAGGAGGGAGGAGTAGAGAACCATGACACTTGATGGCTATAGAATTTGTAAAAATTCCTTCAAGCATCAAGAATGAGAAATACTCAATGTCAGTAGAAATAGTAGCCCCAAACCCAAGATATAGTAAACATTACTAGTGTTTTTGAAAATGTTATCCTTTCTTTTGGGGACACATGGTTCTGCAAAGTTTTGTGTTTAGCCATACCAATTGATTTGGATTTTGCATGAAAAATGACAGGAAATGATGTCTATAACCTCTATGTAAAAGCATTTGTGGGCTAGAGTACAATTCTGCCTGCTGTCTTTCTACATTATGGCAAATTCTGAAGCTATGTGAAGATAGTGACATCATAAGATGATGGAGATTTTTAGCACCTTGGAGTTGTGAATGAGTATAATCAAGCCATGTTGGACATGCATCATATGTGGAAAATCAACTTTTGTTATTTTTAAGCCATTGAGATTTGGGGGTTGTTACTACAGTTTGCATATCTTGGTTGATAAGGGTGTTCCATTACAGAAACATAAAGTTACACTCTTGAGCATATAATTTTATGTTTGTAAATTTCTAACCTGTCACACACACATTTAACTTATATGAATTGAATTGTAGCTGCTCAGCTAGGAAACTAACAATTTTAAAAAGTGCAGCTGATTAGCTCTGTTATCTTTTAAGGAACACACATTTCAAACTGTGATGTAAACTCACTGTTTCTCCACGGGTTTTGGGTCTCCTGGTCTGCACACAGTGTAAGAATTTTGCACACTATGGGACTGTAGCTTTTAAAGATATAAGTTATTTCATACAAGATAAACACAAGCCAATTACTTCAACTGAAGTTTTGGGAATGAAATACCAAATTCTTCCCATACTGAAGCAAAATGCAGGCTGTGCTACTAGTTCATCAGGTTATAGCAAGGCAGTATAGTTTGTGGATGGGAGAGCAGGTCCCACAGTCAGGAAGAATTCTGTTGGTAAAAATGAGGGATTTTTTCCCTGAACTTGCTATAGCTCAACCGGTAAGCCCTCGGACCTGGTGTTTGAATGCAGATAAGATTTGGTGGAATCAGCAATATTGCATCAAGAGTCCTATCAAACAGGCCCTCTGAATACCTGAGTACCTGCTCGCTCATGGTGCCTGAAGACCCCCAAGGGTTCAGCACTTGGGATACTGGGCTCTCATCTGGTCCTGGAGCTCTCTCTTCCCTTTTAGTGTTCCCAGTACAAACAGTGGGTTGAAGATTATGCCATTAAAGGGCTTTGGAACAATGAAATAGTTTCCTATCTCTAAAATACCCAACAAACCCCATAAAGTTTTAAAATTCACTTTAATAGGACCAGTTGGTAAGAGTGATGATCCTTGGGTCCTATGCTCATCCATTTTGTTATGATACCCTATGCCCCTCGGCTCTGAGGACAACAAAATTGACCTCTATGAGAAGGGGGCAATTTAAGAGCTCTTTCTCCCAGGTGGTTTAGTAGAAGGGTAGTTTCAAGATTCCTCCAAATGCAATGATATCATCCAGATATAAGACAATCCGATATAGCTACAAGATACCAACACTCCAAGATAGTTCATGCCCCCAGTGACTTTTTTGATTAACACTAGGGAAAAAGAGATTCCAGGCTTCTTATTCTATTCTTTAAAATCTTTAGAACTCTAAAGGAAAGAAGTTACTGTCTTCCTTTATCCTTAAAAATTTTTTTTTCTTTTGCCATGGCCATTTGATAATACACTTCTCAAACACATCACTGAAATGTTTATTTCTTAGCAGAATGTACAGGATTTTTTTTTTAAATTTAAAGTGTCTAATGAAGTTTGGTAATCTGGACAGGTCTGAATTCTATCTTTTTTTGTTTGTTTGTTTTTTCCATTGCTCAGTGGAAGCGTTTGGACAACAGGACCCAAAATGATGTTGCTATTCAGTAGATTCTAAGAATGTCTCATACATAATCACTCAAAAACTGCAATATTCTTAGCTCTTATGGCCTTGCTTGATGCCACTTATTTTTTTCATTCGATTTTCTCACCATCACCGTGCTGAGAGTTCACAAAATAAAAACTCTCGGGATAGAATGGAAGGGTCCAGTTGGGAAAGCTTCCAGCTGTGAAGATTGGAGAAGCAGCATTTGGCTCCCCTCATGACTCTGTTCTGTAGTCTCTGAACACGGGTGGCTGGTGAGAGGATTACCCAGGCACTTTGGCCCTGGATGAGTCTTTTTGAATCCTGAAATGAATTCTTAGCAACGTAAACGCTATTTTCATATTTTCAGGATCAAGGCATCCAACTTCTTACTCCATCTTTATTTAAGATATTTTCTTTTGTCAATCTAATAATAACTAAGGTAACCTAGTCCAATTTATGAAAATTTTGGAATGGGAATGGCTCTAAGTGATTCTTTTAACATATACCTGAAAGGAAGAGATGAGCAAGCAAAAAAGGATAGAAAGAATTTAATTTTTATAAATAGAGTATCCTCAGTGCTGGAAATGAAGCTGGGTGTTTCACATGGTCTTGCTAGGGTGGAAAGTAGCTATCATGCTCCTAAGTTAGTATTTGTCCTGGAAACACAGGTTATGAAATTCTGCAACAGTGAGAGAGCTGGATTTTGAAGACTTGAGTTGTGGTTCTTTTATGTTCTTAGGCAGGAAATTTGGGGTACTCCCCAAACTCAGATTACTTGATTCATGTCAGCAATAATTCCTGTCTTGCAACCCAAGTTATTGAGGGTATATTCATCCCAGGATAGCTTCTTTTCTCTTCTCTGATTGTTGATATATTTTAGTGCACGAAGTGAGGCTGTAAAACTGAACTATTAACTTTTACTTATTTATTTTTTATTTTTATTTTTTGCAATTGTGGGGATTAAATTCAAGGCCTTCCACATGCTAGGCAAGAGCTCTGTCATTGAGTATATCTCCAGGCCCTATTAACTTTTAAATAAACACATCAGAACACTTGAATGCATGGTATTGCCTTCACTATAGTTCTTATCTGATACCAGGTCTTTGTTCTAGTGATATGTCCAGGGTTGAGTAGTACTAGGCTGTGGATCTCCTTTGGGGAATTACCTTGAGTTTATGTGTCATCCCAGGATATTCTCAGCACCTGCAAATGTTCAGCTATGAAGAAGTTATATAGAAAACAGCCAAAAGTTAAATAAACACTATTATTATAAATTAAAGGGACAGGACAGGAGTTGACAGGATGGACAATTGTGGTTGGAGCTGTGTCTCTGGATAGTGAGTATGTGGGTTAGGGAAGAAGAGCTAAAGCTATGTGGGAACTAGAGTTAGACGAAGGTAAAACTGAGGAACACACAGAAGGACTTCATGAGTTTGGGTGGCAACTTTGTAGATGGTCATGTGATCTAGTTTGAAGTTACTGAGTGCCCTTGAATCAATGTCCTGTATCTTCCCCCAAATAGTATCTTTGTCTTGCTCATGTTTTACTGGGAACAATCTGGTTGAGGCTTGACCTCCATGCAGAGCACAGCAGCAGCTGAGACCTTGGTCAATTATACTGCTGGCTAATAATCTTTATTGGAAGTCTGCAAAGCAAATGTCTCCAAATACCAAAATAACCAAGATGAACTCTGAGAAGGAAGGATAATAGCTCCAAAATGTCAATGCCTGGCTGGGCGTGGTGGTGCACACTTGTAATCCCAGTGCTCGGGAGGCTGAGACAGGAGGATCGCAGGTTCTCGGCCAGTCTCAGCTACCTAGTGAGGCCCTCCACACTTAGTGAGACCCTGTTTCAAAATAAAGAATAAAAAATATATCTGGGGGTGTAGCGTGGAGGTAGAATGTCCCTGGCTTCAACCCCCAGTACCCCCCAAAATAAAATAAATATAAATATAAATATAAAATAAAAATAAAAACAAATTAATGCCCAAAGAACCCCAGACTAGATTATGAAGCCAGAATGGTTGCTGGGTCACTGATGGAGCAGGAGGTAGGAGATCCCGGGCATGGGACAGAAATGACACTAGGCAATTAAGACTGAGGACAGTGTGGGGGAGATGGCTCCTCTCTGCTGTTCACCATCTGAGCCCAGCTCCAGGCCAGTGCCTTTTTGCTTTGCAAGGAAGCTCTGGAAGTATATGATGGATGCTCAAGCTGTACAGTTGGCTTTGATTGTGAAAAATGAGATGTGATAGTTTGGTAAGGCTCTTTTCTGGTGCAACTAGCTTCTACCTGGCTTGAAAGATAATGTTCCAGTTCCAGAAATAGTTTGATCTATGGCAACATTGTTGGAATAACTGCTTATTTCCCCAAAGGGAACACTTCGAGGGGAGCAGTGCTCATTTTGGCACATAAGTTCTAGTGGCTGTGTTCCAAAAATACTACTTGCTATTACTTAATTAGTATCTTATTACTTTTTAGGAGTGGTTCACAACTGATTCTTATCTCTCTGCTTATTTAATATGCCCTATGTACTCCTGTTAATAACATAATTTACTACTTATGATTATTTACTACTTATGATTCTCAGGAGGTGGCTCTGAAACAGGCAACCCTTACTTCCCTGTCCCTGTACCAAGGAGCAGTCTGATATAAATTGTTAGGAGGTCTGAGAAGACTGCCAGGCACCTTGGAGGAACCACTGAGGATCCAGGAACATACTCATGAGCACTACTGCTTGATACTCTTTTGCTACCTGCTGAGGTTTAATCCTATGTCTTCTTCAAAATTCCATTGGGGCCTAAACTCCAAAATGACAGTAGTAAGGGGTGGGGCCTTTATAAAGTGATTATGTCATGAGGGTAGAGCCTTCTTAAATGGGATTGGCCGCCTTATGAAGGGGCTGGAGGGAAATGGCTAGGCCCCTCCTTGCCCTTTCATTCCTCCTGCCACCTGAGGAAGGTGATCCTCTCATCTGGAGGAGCCATCTTGGAAGGCGCCATCTTGGAAGTAGAGAGCAGTTCTCACCAGACACTGGACATGCCAGTGCGTTATTCTTGGGCTTCTATCCTTCGGAACTGTGGGAAATAAATGTATCCAGTCTCTGATATTTTGCTATAGCAGCACAAATAGACTAAGACACAAATTCTTCCTCTATTGCTGTTTGGTCCCTCAAAGGGACCAGCTTTCTGTGCTTGTTTCCCAGATGTCTCCTAGAATTCATGATCCACAGGTGCAGTCAATCTTCCCAAGCTCCCTCCACCACACCCCCCTTACATTGGCTCTCTGTGTTTCCATTGCAGTGTTTATCACTACCAGAAAGTAGCCTCTTTGTTTTTCACTTCTTAACCAACAGTCTAGATGATATATGATTCCATATGATTCATCCTCTAGATGACATAAACTCTAGAAAAACAAGGACCATGTCTGTCTCAAAGCATCCAGGTGTTAGCGAGTTGTGAGATGGGAGCTTAATTAAGCCCAGGATTTCAAAGTCCAATAATCCAGGGGGTTATGTGTACTTTCTCTATATATTTATTTTTCACAAACAATTCTTTTAGAATTTTCCCATTCCTACTTCTGAGATAGAAAAATCAGGGGCCACAGGAACAGAGTGCTGGCTGTTTGTGTGCACACATATTTTTACAGTTGTTACCAGTATGCTTTTCTATTATGCACTGACTTTTCCACTAGAAGGTTCTCTTTTAGAGAGGGATTAAACTTTATTCTCCCTATTCCCTATTCCTAACATAGTCTCCACCCACAATAAATATTCTCCAGAGGGTTTTGAGTGACTGCTTGGTATACATTCTGCTATTTAGTCTTCTGTGTGGTGTATTCCCCTGAGGTTCAGGAAAATATTTTATAAAACATTTCCCCAAACATAGTCCTGTATATGTTCCTGTTTTGCTGCTCTGCTTCCTCAAAGACTCATCTCCCAGATACTTCGAAGTTCTACCAATGGAAATTTCCCACTCTAGCCATCCTGGGCTGTGGAATGACGGAGGAGAAAGAGCTGGATGTGGACCCTCACACTTACATGGATGGAGCATTTGGCTTCCAGCACTGAAAACATGACCCATGCTAATTTCCAGGAGTGCTTTTCTTCCTCCATCATTTGAACACCACACCATCATGTGAACTCCTAAGTTCAGGTCCTCTGATTTCTCAAGAATATAGTTAGCCCTTTGGATCTTCAGATTCCATATCCGTGGATTCAATTGACCTCAGATCAAACTATTCAGGAAAAAAAATTGCACCTATACTGAATGTGTACAGCCTTTTTTCTTTGACGTTATTCCCTAAACAATACAATACAACAGCTATTTATGTAGCATTTACATTGTGTTAGGTATTGTGGGTCACCTAGAGATGATTGAAAGTATACGAGAGGATGTAAGTAGGTTCTTTGCAAATACATCACAATTTTATAAAATGAACTTGAGCATCTGTGGATTTTGATCTTCTCAAGAGGGTCCCAAAACTTATCCCCTAAGCTCTTAGGGCAGCAGATTGGTGTCCCATTGTATTTTGGGGTCCTTGAGGGGTGGAATAGACTTTAGTAACATTGACAATAGTGGCTATGTTAGCTGGTAACCAGGGTTCTAGCCCAGCACCCTGCAGACAGGAAACACAATACAAATTATTGACAGAAGATATGTGATGTCTAAAGATTTTGCAGATGTTAATTGACAGGATATTCAAATTTTACTATGATGTCTTAGGAAAGTTTCTTTGTTCTTAATGTTATTCTCCTTTAAATGTACCAGTAGAAGTATAAACTAGCATATTAAAAGAAAGAAATCCATCTATAGGAAGTCACTGAAGATGAGGTAATGAAAACTGAATGTTGCTTCCCAGTCCTGCCCTCTACCAAGATTGCAATATTTGTTTCTGAAATCTACAAAAGGTCCAAGTAAAGAAAGAGGACAATTATGCGACATTCCATTTAAATAGAAACTAATGAAGCGTTGACAATGTTAGCAACTAAAATACAATACTGAGGCACTCATGCAGAGAAGAAGCCATTACAGAATTTGCCCTTTAGGAGTTAATAACTTAGATCGGGAGCCAAACATTTGCCATACTCACAGGGCTAGGCAGATAATATCAATGTGTAAAGCCAGGCAATGCATACAGAGACTGGTGGAGACTGTGGCAAAATGAGGAGCTCTTGTCCTGGCTAAAAGAGGACACCTGGATTCAGCTCCAACTGAGAGGTGTCCTGTCATCATGTTGACTCACTCCATGTTTACAGTGCTTCCAACTTGCAAGAGAAGTTGGAATCTGACATGTGCAGGAGGAGCTTAGACACAAGCCTTCAAATCATCACACAAATCTGTACACCATTGAAATGGTGAGTTCCTCTCACCAAGATGGTCAGATTTTTTTCTGGATGCATTTTAGATTTTTAGCATCCTTCTCTAAATAAGATGGCAGGCACACACCCAATCTGAACCCAAAACAGAAGGGAAACCTACCCTGTAGTCTAAGAGTTGGAGATTTATTGAGACCCCATCTCTCCCAGTCTGTTCTTCCATTAGTCCCTTAAATGTACTTCTCTTAGATGTAAACCATTGTTGCAGCACTGCCATTGTTAGTATGCTTGCAAATTTTTGGCTTGGCTAAATGGATCATAAAAATACATACTTCCATGTGAAAAGTGGACTAGAGGAACATGCTGTGTGGATCTTTGATGAGAATGTGATCTAAGGGTCTTTCTTGTTGAAATAACATGCATTCCTTTTCAACATCATCAACATAATAACTGGAATGACCATTTATTGAACTCTCTTTATGAGCCAGGCATTGCAGTAAGTGATTTATATAGTTTAATTTCATGTAAAATTCTATGTTTGATAAATAATCACCATTATAAATGGTAGGAAGCTGTGAGGCTAAGAATAATAAACTGATTTTTGCAAAGTCAGACTACTAGCAAGAAGTAGATTTAGAAATTGAAACCAAAGAATTTTTGGAATCTTAAATATTATACTGTACAACCTGGATATGAACTGCAATGAACTACTTCAAATTAAGTTGTTTATCATAGGACTATACATACATAGGGAACCTGACATAGTCTTTGTTTTTAAGGACTATGGAGCCAGTTTGGTCCAGTAGAAAGGAGAAACACAGCTAAGTGTGATGGTGCACACCTGTAATCCCAGCACTTGGGAGGCTAAGATGAAAGGCTTGCAGGTTTGAAGCCAATCTCAGCAACTTAACAAGACCCTTAGCAACTTAGTGAGACCCTGTTTCAAAATAAAATTGGGCTGGGGGATCTAGCTCAGAGATATATGCCCCTGGGTTCAATCCCCAGTACCAAAAAATACAGCAGCACCAGAGAAACCAGGGTTCTCAGGGTTCACCACTTACCAATTTGGAATCTTGGCAACTGATGTGCTGCATTCCTTGCCTTTGCTCTTCCAGATCCTTCTTGAGCTTCTGGTGGTTGGGTCAATGGGTAAGGGTCAGTGTGTCAGAGGTGAGGAGGAGATTGAAGTTAGTATAGTTTTTCTCTGGCCCTCGCCCTGTGTAGTTACAGTGGGTAACTCTCAAAGGCCACCAGATGTCCAACACAGCTCATCCCAGGACCCTGTCCTATGCAACCACTCTCTCCTCCTCAAGTCTTTAGATGAGGAAGTAGAGACAGCCCTTGCTGTTGCTTGACCCAGGGTACTCATTCCTTAATCCTTTTATTGTCCTTTTCATGAATTTCCAAATTTGAGTATGTGTCCTTTTTCTTGGCCATAATCTAGTCGATAAAAAATATGTAGGCTGCTTTCCCATGTACTAAGGTGACATAATAATGCCTTCATCATAGACAATGTGATGTTAAACAAGATAATGAGAAGGTCTGACCTGTTGCAAGATTTAGTAAACATTAGTCAAGGTAATAATCACAGTGACCTTTCCTCCTCTACAGTCTAGAATGTGGGCCAAAATAGGGCGTCCCACAGACTGCAGTCAAACTGCAAATGTTTTGTAGGTAACATGTGTTTTAAAGAATGAGAAAACATCACATAAAATTCAGATTCCGAGGTCTCCTGCAAAGTTAGAAGCTCTGTTCATGTAACTGGAAATTTGACACTTGTCTCAATTTGCCATACCAAATAATTGGGACAAGCCTTTGGGAAGAAGGAAAAAGACATTTTATTGATTTGCTAGAAACTAGAGAAATCAGTGAAAATGTTCAAGAAAAAAAAAAAAAAAAGCTCTGATTCTCTCAGACCAGAGGGAAGAATGTCCCTTTTAGGAGGTGGCTCTTTAGGGTCCTGCAGATGTGCTTCTCAGAAAGACACAGTTTGTGTCCAGGCTGTCCTTGAGATGCATTTCCTCAGACTCCTGGGCATCATTTCTTCATTCCTTAGGTCAGTAAATTGATAATACATTATTGGTTAACAGGGGGAGATAAACAGGGAGCAGGAGGAAAAATACCAGCTTTGAAACAAGCCATCTGTTAGCTGCAAGAATCAGAAACCCCCAAATGGGCCCTCATTACATTGACATTTGGCCAACATGGTCACAGGACAGCCAGAATCCAGGTGGCTTCTTTTACACACGACAAGGACTCTCTAGTTGGCTACAGTCTCCACCATTCCCTTTTGTACACTGAGTGACTTTACACATTGAAACTGCCTACCCAGTCCTATACGCACGACAAGTGTTTGATTCCTGCTCTAAATTATCAACTCCTAGTGGGCAAATACTCTGAGCATGACCAACTTAGTCATATATTTTTAGTTGAATAAACAACTTCACTTTCACTTCTTGGTCCCCAGACATCCCTCCTGCTGCCACCTCCCACTCCTACTCTAACCATCTGCTGTTCTAACAATCACAGCACTCGTTTGTCTGGGTGAATGAGGGTAGAGACAGAATAGAGGGTCTTGGCAGAGACAAGGAGCCTGGGTCAGGGGGAAGAAGATGAGGATCCAGGCTACAGGTGGAATTGATGGGATTTGGGCATGCCAGCCTGGTGCTGGGGAAGTCTCTTGTTTGTTTGTTTTCAGTTCTATATCATGTCTCCCTAATTGGCTTACTATGATGTGTCCTGATTCCCTTCTTCCAGTTGCTAAATATTCAGCTCTGAATGCTCTCCAGGTTTGAACAGTGAACGCTCTTAAAGCTGCAAGCACAGTCTTTCTGCTCTGCTCTGCAGAGTTAATTACCCTCCCTGCACCAACCCGGAGCCAGCCGGCATCAGCGTGGTTACTTCCTGATTCCGTTAGCTAATGGGGAGGTAATAACTGGCAGCGGCTGATCACTCTCACCTTCTGCCCTGCTTAAAAAAAAATACAGGCAACAAAAGACCACTCAGGCCGGCATCCTCTGATGTCCTTTTTAATAAGGGCCTGGAAATGTCAGCCTCAGTGATTACGCAGGCAGGTGCCTGGACTTCAAAGTGGGCACCTGTCACTGGAGAGATAATTGACTTTATTCAACCAATTGCCTCCCGTTGTAATCACGCCATTTCATTCAAACAGACTTTTCAAACTGTTCTATTGAGCGGATGAGGAGGCAGCGGAGCTGGTGGGTTGCAATTACCCCAGAGGGGGGAGAAGCCGGCCCCTGAGCGGAGCTGTCAGCCTTTCTGAGCCTGGTGACTAGCCCAGGGGAGGCTTGGTAGGTAGAAAAGTTAGAGTGATTAGGGGGAGGTGGCAGCTCCTCCATGCTCTCTCCTGGTCCAAGCCTTCTACCGGTTTATTTAATTTGCCTCTGGCTGTGGTCAGATGCTCCCCAGTTTACACATTATTTCCAGCAGCAGGTGCCTACAGGGACAAGGTAGGGTAGACCTCTAAGCCCAAAGCATCCCTTGTCCACACTTGAGGACAAAGGTACCATGTAAACTCTAAAGAGGTGAGCAGAGCCTGGGGCTGAGAGGTTTAAGGGTCTCTGCTCCCCTAAAAGGAGGTAACTCTTCTTAGTCAGAAGGTATCTCCCTGGATTTGACAGATTTGGTGTAGAAGGCTGAGCCTTAGGCAGTGATGACTTTCTTTCAGTAGCCTTCAAATTCCCTGCAATGTAGACAAAACAAGAGCTGGATTCTGATGGGCCCTGGAGGC